>VYXB01005474.1:0-47823 GCA_013397135.1 Pachyramphus minor | reverse complement strand
AACTTTCAGTCTCTTTTCCCTGGCTGCAGGGAGAGAAGGGGGGCCTCTCCCCCCTCGTCTCAACTCTTCTCTTGCTAGAACTGACCTTGAAGCTGCTGGTTATCTCAAGTCGTCCTCTGCTCTCCGCCGAAGCTGGAATCCTTGCAGCATGTTTCAGCTGAGCAGTTTTCTCTCTGAAGTTTGTTTCTGTTACACATCCCGGCTGGAGAGACTTCATACCTGCCACCGGCCCAAGGCCGGGGGAGAGGGCCTGGCCCCCCAACTTGGGGGCTGCTGCCCCTCTCCTCACATGGCGGCTGAATTTCTTACTGCGACACACACCTTCTCTTCCGTTTTCTTAAATATGTCATTAGCAGAGGCGTTACTAAAACTTTTGATTGGCTTTTTCTCCGGAACTATACCTGGGCCTGACCATTTCAGCCCGGGGGGGCTGGTAACCCACGACATATATATATTATTTTCCTGCTTGAAACAGGGACATTCTACTAAAGGATGTTAAGACTTGACAGCCACTGTTGAACACAGTGATACAAAGAGAATATTCACTTGGGAAAACATCCCACTCAATATGTTATATTTGTACACACTGATATTCGTGTCGTCCACAGTAATATTTACTCTGTAAATATTATTTACCTCATTTATTTATTATCATATATTTACTATTTAATTTATTATTTATCTCGTTATATTATTTATTATTTAGCAGTTACATGCAGTAAGGTGCACTTGCACTGGCAGTAGATGCTTTTGCAAAGGCTCAGAATGATGCAAAGATATATTCTTTTTTTTTTTTTAAGTCTTCATATTCATATTATTTCCTTCGAGGGGATCATGTGGTGATATAAACAGTTGGTTTGATTTCTTTTTAATACAGACTTTCACACAGAGAGTTATTTTATGCTATATTATCATTAATAGATTTTACATTGTTACTTTTTAAATGAAATAAAACTCAAACTTTCTAAATAACATGATGTTGAAAGTAACTAGACATACCCTATGCTGTGAGTCAAAAGATAGGATGTCAATACTGTGCATGACAAGTAGATCAAATATTTTTTATATAATCCTCAAAGGATAACGGAATTTTTTTGATCTTGAAAGCTTTTCTTTCAAACTATGTCTAAATGTCACTTCACCAGTTTTCTATCTACTGCAATTTTCTTGGATAACTCACATAGATTTTTCTTCTACTTTGGGTGCCATTTGACCCTGTTGTTTTAACGTCATAAATCTGTATGAAACTGTACTCAAATGTGGGGCTGTAAACATTTATTTTTCTAAGGTGTTTATTTATATCAAATTTAGTTGTTTCTTTCTCTCATTGTGTTAGCTACTTTTTGTATTTTCAGTCCAAGTGTCAGCTATGGACAGTTAGGACATAGGGTACGGGGCTGTACAACCAATGAATTGTTCACTGGTACCTGAGACTTTCAAACATCCTTGGCACTTGCTCCTCCATATATTTACTCTTCCGGTTTTACTGTTGAGTAGTAAACTTGTTTTAGCATTAAACAGCTAAATTCAGTGACCCAGGAGATCACTTTCTGCTTTCCCATACATCCATTTTGATTAGAATATATAGCCAGACCTGTGAAGAAAACACTGATTTATTACTAATTTCTACAAGTTTTGATCTGAAAGTCTCAACTTCTTGGTGTTTTGTTTTTTTTTTTTTAATTCTTTCTTAATATCAATGTTTTGGGCATGATTTCCTCATTTATATTCCCTAACTGTAGTATGAAGCAGAAAATATCTTTAAGTCCCATGGAAATAATACTCTCCAGAGTGAGAACCCTGACAGCTACAGGGAAACACGGAGAGGAACAGGGAGACCAAAGCGATATTTTTGTGCATGAAAAATAGCTCTCTTCTCTGGTAAAACAATAAAAATTATATTGACTGCACTGAAACACTCTTTTTCTTAATTTAAATTACTTTCTTTTTTTAAAAACGTTGAATAAATCAGGTGGATCAAGGGTTGACTTGATGATCACAGAAGTCTTTTTCAACCTGGCTGATTCTATGATTCTATGATAAGAACATACCCACTATCAGGAAAGGAATGTGCCACTCCTCCCCTCAAAACTCTGAAAATTGGAGAATAGGTACTGTGGTTCAGACATGCAGGTGATTAATTCTACTAAGACAACTGGTGTGCTTTACAGGAAAAGGAACATTTTAAAAAGGAATAAGCATTAATAGTAATTTTATTTTTTTTCTTTAATCATCACGGATATTAAACTGAGAAAAGCTAAGCAATAATTATGTTATCAAGTTCAGATAATGAAATGTAAAGAGGATTGAAATGTTCTTATTATGAACAGAATGAAAGAAAAACTAGAGAATGTATGGCAGAGGTTTTAGAAAAATCAGTGATAAGACAGGAATGTAAATATCCCAGAAACAAATAAATGTTACTAACCCAAAAATATGGGTTTCCTAAAAGAAATTAAGGGCAGTATTATCACCATAATACTACAAAAGATCTTTAAAGAGTTAGTGGACACATTCATGAAAACAGGATCTGTGTTATATATGCAATATATGTAATATTTGTAATAAAAAATCCAAGAGCCATTAATAAGATGAAAAATCCAGCAATCTGATAATGAAATATGTTCCTCTTATTACACAAATATCTAAATGCAATATTGTTTTTTTTAAAATATCTGGATTAAATAGATGATTAAATAAGTCCCTAAGATTAGAAAAAGGTAAATACAATCTCTGTCACAAGAAAAAGAGAGAAAAAGGCTACAGGCAATTATAAACTGGACAGCTTTTGTTATTAGAATATATGGGACAATAATAATAAGAGGAATTGTTAATAATCATTTGAACAATAGTGAGGAGATCACCATGAGGAGATTACCATGAGAAAACATGGAATTTTCAGAAATGGTTCACATTAAACCACTGTGTTATGTAAAAGACTCAAAGACGTTAAGGTTATTGAAGAAATATTCCACAGACAAGTCTTTCACATGTCATATCTATTACCTCTTAACACTGGTAATGTTTTGACACTATATTACACAGAGCCTTAAAAGCAAGGTAAGGTCCTGTAAGTAATATTATATATATTGCATATGAAACTGTTTATTAAAGAAGGAAAAGCATTGGTTAGAACCCTTAATAATTTCATATACAACAAGCAAATGAGCAGAATTCTTTCTAGAACTATTGGATTTTAACCTTACCTATTGGATAAGTCTTTGATTTGGTGTGGTATTTCAATAGTGTTAACCACTTAGTCATGTAACTGTTCAAGAAGATGTAAGACAAGAATTGAGAATTAAATTAGCCAGCAAAAAGTCAAAACAAAACAGAAATGGTATACAATGGTATAGTAAAATAAACATGTAGTGCTAACTCAAATATTATTTTTGTGGCCTATTTCCAGAGTTGGAATTTTAAGTAGTTTAGTTACTCATGCAATGTAAAAATACCCCACTGTCTCTTTTAACTATGAAAAATATTCACAACTCAGAATTATTGGTGTTTTAAATTTTATTTCTATTGCACTCTCACAGCTCTGTTCTCCAAAACTTACCAGTCATTCAGAAAACAAAATAGCTCTTTCTTGTCTAATATTTGGTCTAACAAAGTGTCTATTAATTGTTTTATACTAGGTCTGTCATTCTTTCCCTCTTGAAGCTTGTTTGCTCATAAAAGGACTGGTTGTCATTGTATTACTTTATAAACATGTTTCTGTAAATTTAGATTTGTGTCAAAACAAACTAGGTTAGGAGGTTTTCAGAGCTTTGTATATGCAGATTTCCCCCCCCTTCAGATATGATTCAAATCCAAAGGAAAGTTTGCACTGAGAATTTTTGTGGTGTCTTTTTTGTTCTTGTTCTTTTTGGTGAGTTTTTTGGGTTTGGGGTTTTTAGTTTTGTTTTGGTTTTTGGGCTTTTTTTACAAAACAATTAATTCAAATTCTGTTCTTATTTCAGAAGTACAGATATTCTAAGGTCTGACTTCTGAGGTCCCTGAATATAGTACTCAAACACTGAGTAATAAAATTTATCAAATACCTCCAGAAGCGGTATTTACTTTGGTCAGAAGTTTGCATTGGACATTTTTAATTGGACAGAAAAATACATTTGAACTCTTTGGCTAATACATTAAGCTTACTGTTAACTGATAAGTGTCATGATATAATGTATGTAGTCATGTATGGAAAATTCATCTTGTTTTGAATAAGTGTGACTGCTTTCTTTGTATGTCTGTCAGGTGTTGCAGAAAAAAATGTGCCATCTAACAACAGAGCTGAATAACAGCTCTGGAATGAAAGTAGAAAATATTCATAAATTTAATATAGAGTTCAGGAAGAAAAAATATTATGTTTTTCATACATATGAAGGGAGAGTCTGCAGATTGAGCCAGGTTCTTTCAGTGATGCCCAATAACAAGATCAGAGGCAAAGGGCTCAAAGTGAAATAATGGGCGTTCTTCTGAACAACAGGAAGCACTTTTTACCTGTGAGGGTGACCAAGCACTGGCAGAACTTGCCTATTTGCTGATTTAGATGATGTCAATTCTTGGAGATACCGAAAAAGTGTTTAAAGATTGTCCTGGGCAAATGGCTTTAGGTGGCCCTGGTTAAGCACAGGGATTGGACCACATGATCATCAGAGGCTGTCATGGTTTAAGCCCAGCCACCAACTCAGCCCCACACAGACACTTTCTCATTCCCTCACAGTGGGATGGGGGAGAGAATCAGAAGAGTAGAAATGAGAAAACTTGTGGGTCAAGATAAAGACAGTTTATTTTGCAAGCAAAATAAACCAAGGAATTAATTACCCATGTTCAATCATCCCTGGGAATGCAGGGCTCCATCACACATAACGGTGACTTGGAAAGACCAGCACCCTAACTCTGGAATGTCTCCCTCCTTCCTCTTTCCCAAATTTTTTTGTTGTGCCAAAACCAGCATAGAAGGTTTTCTACAACCTTAATCATTACATGGTTCTGTGATTTCTTTTATTAAAAGCCTGCCTTATTTTCCAAAAAGTTACATATCATCTAAAGTATACAATCATACCTCAATATTTCAGTTATCCTCTGCCTGTGATAGTCAAAATCATCTAGTTGTAAATGAAAACTCTCCAGTTTTGGTAAAGAGATACAGATATTTTAATTCCAGCAAATAACCCTGTTGAGATAATTGTCTAGAGACAAGTAAGTGATATTTGAGAGAATGCAAAGAGAGCTCTTTCAAAAGAAAAAAAATATTTTAATTTTATTACATTAGGATTCCTCATAAGGCAAGACTGGCATTGACCATACTGTATCTAAGTAAACTAAATGTAGCAGACAGTTAATTCCATATAGGGGGCAATCCCTGTACCTAAATCTGTCCCACAGTGCTTCTAGATTTTTGTGAGTGCTACAAGACTAACAGTGTGTCTCCATTCAGCCACATGAGCTGTGTTAAGGCATATAGTACGGCTTTAATGGAGAAATGTCCTCCACATTCTTCCCAAACAAGATACTCTGGACAGCGATTGAACACGGATTTCCTGAAATACCAAGAGTACTCAGTTCAAATTGGGGTTGGGGCTACTGAAAACATGGTAAATTACTGTAAGACAACAAAGGAATATGCGATACTCTAAATTAACCTTGTGTTTCACAGGATTCATAAGATCTAAATACACTCTATTAAAACCAATACTGGGCAACACAAATCTTTTCATTTAGGGACAAATACATGTGAATTCAGAAGCAAGAAAAATAGATAGCAAAACATACTGGAGAAGAAATTTCATTCAATCACAAAAAGTAGATTAGGTAAACAGTGTCAGATGATCCCAGGCAGACAAGATAAATCCTTTCACCTGCTGCAAATCAGGGCAGAAATCCACAAAAGCTCTAAATATACCAGATGGGTCCAATCTCAAAATTGCAATTTAAGAATAAATGTTGGTCTCTGGTCAAATATGGGAGCATTCAGAACCCATAATAAATAACAAATATAGATGTCTACAGGTTTGCAGTGTTAAAATTCCAGTCATAGTCAAGAAAGATCAAGATGTTGGACCTTCTTGCCCATGCACAGACTCTAAATCTCACTTGTAACACTCTTAGGTCACCCAGCCAGCCTGTGCACAGCTGCAGATCTCCTGTAGATGTGGTGCTATATCTGCCAGCCACGTGTGCTATCTCAGATACTTCAGAGCATCACAAACACACCTGTGTTTAGACAATTGAATTAAGTATTTTACTCTCTTACTATATTTTGCTTTGAGTATCTCATGTTTCTCCAAATCTGCAATAATTTTTGTCCTTCTCTGAAATACACTAGTTGTAACAATTCCACCTGTTGTATGTCTTGAATTCCAAAATTTGAGAAGAACTTAATCTTATCAATACTATGCCTAGAACCTCAATTAGTTCACATCACAGTCATTGCTACCTTTAGCAGCAGTAGAGGACAAAGTAATAGGATTCAGTTCAAAGAGCTGAATCAAGGAAATAGTTAAGGATTTTGTTTTCTTTATCAGTAAGGATGTTGATATAAGAAAACACCTCTAACATCATATTTCAAATACTCTTTACCAAATTGCAGCACTACATTTAAGCAGTTGGTATGAGAAAATATTTGCCGTCTTTCCATATGCAAAAATTTATACTTATGCATTCCCTCAGTGCAATGTGGGTGTAGATGTCAACTAAGACATGAATTATATATCACTGATTAATGATTTAAAAAGTCAGTGCATACTGATGACTTGATTAGATTTGCTAATGTACCTCTTTAAGTTCTCTCTGGAAAGCTCCTGGATTTTGTCAGATTGTGAACTTTGAGTTTATTCTAAACCTTGGATATTATGACCTACAATAACGTTGTTATTGCAACTAAACGAGCATGAACACTTGGTTTTCTTTGTGTCAGTTTAGAACTAGGACATATTTCATTTATTTACATGCCTCATACTAGAGTTTTATAGGCAAGGTGATTGTTGAAACTATCTGCAATTTCTTTATACAAAACTGTTGTAAAATGAGTAGAAAATAGTTTGGAGATCATATTTACTCTACATGGGAAATGTAATAAGGCAACACAGCAATGACTTTTGAATTTATTACTATTGATTAAATTTTTAATGTTATAAGGAGCTTCAAATAATTCCCAGACAGAAAGCACAACAAATAAGTTAAAGTTTGAGTACGTATCATGCCACGGTCTGAGGAAGGAGGGGAACAGGGGCACGGCACTGCACCAAGGGTCCGAGACGAAGTTGCAGGTACAATGCAATTATTGGAGGATGCAGGGGTTAATAAAAGCTCTGGCATGGAAAGAGCCAGAAAATGGGGTGGAGCATGAGACATACAACCAGGGTAACAAATAGGAGTAAGAACTCGGGAGAAAAGGGAGGAACTAGGGTGGAACTGGGGAGGGAATGGACCAAGGGGAGCTCTCGCCACACGGCAGCTTTTCCAGCCAATCAGAGGGAGAGGTGGGAACGGGAAGCTCGAGCATACCCAGGTAATGCAGCCATACAGGTAACATACAATGCACATATTTGAAACCACATAAGAACTGTAAAAGTCCATATAACAAAGTCCTTTTTCAACTGCTGTACATCCTTCTCCATTCCTGAAACTGTTCCCATTTGGATCCTTGCTCCTTGACAGTATCAGAAGACATTTGAAGCAGAAAGGTTATGCTGCTGCAGAAAATGCAAATGCCATTGTGAAATGTGTACAAGTGCAACTCAGAGATAATACTCAGCAGTTATAAAACTTTCACTGAGAAACTGTCATATTTTGGGAAATCTGTTATAGCTTGTGCATTTCTTAGATGCAAACCAATTTTAAAAAGGTCAAAGGAGAGCAAAGCACATGATCACAGTTCTAGAAATTTTGATTTTCGTGTGACTAGAGTCACCTTAAATACTCTAACAAACTAGAAACTAATGCAATTATTTGTTAGTTTTCAAATACATTAAACGTAGGTTCAAGAAAGAATAAAATGAACTGGGTTTTTTTTCCACTGTGGACTTTAGAAGAAATAGTGGGTTTCCACTGAAGCAAAGCGGCTGAAGTTCTTTGTTAGAGCATACCACAAATCTTCAAGATTAAGAGGAATTAATATTTTGCTGCTTCAAAGAGGAAGGGTGGAAGTTTTTCTCTGTAACGACACAGAAAAGGACAATAGGCTGGAGGTAGGGGCGGGGGTGAGTGTGGGAGAATGGGGAATGACACATGAACAGGAGAAAACACACCAAACAAGTAGAAAACATTTGAGAAACAAACCAGTGGACAATCTAGAGAGTTGTTGCTTCTTTTCCCCTACATGTCTTCAAGAATGGAATGACAGAAATACTAGGAAGGACACAAATGCAGCACCAAATGCACATTTAACAGCAAGTTATCTATGGTAGGTTATCAATAAAAAGCATCCTATATGCTTTATGTGGGATGAAGAAAGACACCTTATGTGCAAAGCCGAGTATTTACGGCTAGTGTAATTAAAGTTTTAAAAATCCAATCAAAGAATCATTATTAGTTATGTTACAATGTTACAGTGGAAATTATCCAATTATTATAACACATATTCAATAATGATACAGTTATGTTCCCTGTACAGTTTTTCTCTTTTCTCTGCTGTGATGGTCACCCTTCCTATATTCCTCTGGGTTCAAAAGAATATAGGGGGCTTGAGTGAGTCATTAGTATCCCAAGTTCTTTGGCAAAAGAGCTTAATGTTGATGATTTATTTTTACTCTTCACTCTAGAGACCGCTTCGGGGTAATTTCTTTTTATGTTTTGTAGTGTGTATTACACCCTAACCTCCTTCTTCATGGGTTCAACACACCATTTTAAATCCACATAAACTATCTATGGTATGGTTTACTTATACTGGATGTGTTTCCCTCGCTCGCTCTATTATCCATAAAGCAAATTATGCTCAACTCCCAAGGTTGGTTTCTTTTATAACCAGTAGCTGATTATTGTTGAGAGGGCCTGGGGCTTCTGCCTTCATTCATTGCTTTGTTCTTTCAAGGCCTTTGCCACCATTTTAAGCTTGTACTTTTGGGGAACCCTGATAATTTTATTTTTTTTTTTGGTTAACATTTAATAGAACAGCATTGTCTGAAGTAAATATTAATAGTTAGTTCTATGAAAGCAATTATGTACTGGAAGGCACATATACTTACAGACACATATGTATAATTGTATAATGTTCTGGTAAGTGCTTGCCACCAGTATTTAAAGGAATTATCTGTGGCGCATTATCAGAACTAGTCTACAAGAGTAATTATAGCTAGTTATAGTAGGAAAAGGATTAAATGTATTCTAAAGGTGTCTTTTAACACTCCAATTCTATTGTATGCTCTGTACCATAATGATGGGCTTCTAAGATAATTATTCAAGTGAAAAAAAAGATATCATGATTCCTATGTAGTTAATAATAGGTTGATAATAGTAGTGTTCACTCCTATTCCAGCTGGGATACTATTTAAAATGGGATTTAATATCTGTTGAAACACCTAGTATAGTAGGAAAAAAGTGTATGAGCACATGTGTTATGCCGTAACAGGAGGCCAACATTGTCCAAAATTGATTACGGTCTAATTTTTAATTATTCAGTAACTAGCTGTGATGAAAATTTTATAAAATATTTTTGGGATGGGTATGAGTCTTGTCTGACTTATACAATGTAGAAGATGCAGACTCCATGAAAAACAGTTTTACTCTATAAATAATTTACACTTTTTAAAGTGAAAATAATTTGCACTTTTTTTAAATAATTTACACTTTTTAAAGTGAAAAATGAACAAGAATTTAAAATCAGTATTTATATTTATGAAAATCGGTTTATGACACAGTTCAAGAAGTATTTAGACAATTCTCTCAGACACATGGTGTGACTGTTGCGAAGGTCTTGTGGAGGGCCAGGAGTTGGACTCGATGGTCCTTGTGAGTCCCTTCCAATTCAGCATATTCTGTGATTCTGTAGATCTGTGATCTTTAATGGATAATTTGGAAATTAACAGTGGACATAAACTGGGATTTTACTACAACTTACTTTGTATAGTGTGTTAATATTAACTTCAGTATTAATGGTCAGAATTTCTAAAGTTTCAAAGTGTCAAAAATTAGTTGTCCTACATGGGATTTTCCAGTCACAAGTGAAAACAAATCATTAATGATACTCATGATAAAAGAACAGTGATGAACTGTGCATAATTTAGCTTTCCTTTCACTCTGTCACTCGGATAAGTCTTGTCTTTGTAAAATTGATTTTAAAATTGACATTTGCAACCTCTATTAAGTTGTGCACTGTTCTTGGATTAATAAAATAAATATAAATGAATGCATTCTATATACTAATACTTCAAATTGGTAAATAGCTTATATGAATTAAAGGAGGTAGATGGCTGAAAAACATTGTTTATCTTGTCTGTTTAAGAAAGTAAGTAGTATCAGTACAACTCGTATAATTGCAGTGAAGGAATATTGGAAACACATCCAATCACACCATAGAGTGAAAAAAAATTTGATGAAAAAGATCATCAAGAAATCAGTACATAGGGCTTTTTTTAGTCCGAGATTTCAATTTCTTGTGCATGTGGAAAAATGAATCATATTTTAAAACACTCAACATTTACAAGGAAGATTTTTAAATCTTCTGGAATTTTCTCTAATGTATAGGAAAATAATTTCTAGTGGAATTCATAGAAAACATTCTATTCATCCAGAATTTCTTAACACTTTCTCAAACTCATTACAAAGGCTTCAAATTCTCAATTGTGTTCGAAAAGTCATAAAACTATTGAGCAATGAGATCATGGCAGATTATAGGAAAACACAAAAAAGAAATCACAGTTTCAAATGAGCAAGGACCATTGGTACCTCATGAATTTATGTTGTATTTTTAATTCCTCCTTTGAATTCTTTCAGAGAAGAAAGAGGATTATCTGAGGTCAGATTATGGGGAGAATGTTAATAATTATGATCTCATATACTGTGAGTGCAAATGATCCCCGTATTAGCAGTGAAATCATTAATATGAACATTCATTTTGTAGCAGCAGGTCATTTACTGCAACTAGAATTGTCCCTGTCATATATATAAGGATAAAGTGACATGAAATGTATCTGCAAAAAGTGTTGGCTACAAAAGGTGCGACCTAGGAAAAAGGTATTATGAAAGCCTGATGTATACAAAACCGAGGACAGGTTTTTGGGTGCAAAAATCCAAGGAAAATCTGTTTATGGTTAATTTTTTTTAGTCAAACCTTAAAAACATCAAGTAGATAAACTACACAAAGCTTGTAAAAGATGAACAGTGCCCTTTCATCATATGTTAAACAGATTTCTTTTCTACACAGGACAGACTCTTTAGGTATCTGAAAGCTGAAATGTGTAACTAAATTTGAGTCTATATTTAACCTTCAGAGTACTGATCCACAGAAGAAATATACTTGTCCTTTTCCTTTGATTCTTGGAGATTTCTTTGAGAAAAGGATTGATAGATTTATAGTCATGGAATATAATTTTCAATTAGTTAGACTGGAATACTCCATAACGAGTTAAGAGATAGAAAAAATATATCCCTTTTAGTTATTTGTGGAGGTGAAAAGATGTAATAGTTTTATAGGATTTTATTTTCTCTCAGACTGAATTTAAAGTCCCCTTCACAACTAAAATCTGAGCTAGGACTAATGTATTTTATCATACATAGTAAAGCCTTTATCTCGGGGTTTTGTATATTTGCATAGGTGTGGCACTTGTCATGGAGTCAATGGGGACCAATAGCATCAGTCATTTATAATCCTCTGACCATGGGAATCCCCCTTCCCCACCAGACTAAGTGTAGATGGTACATATGCTGGCACCAAACATGGTGCCATGGCACACCAAAATGGGGAGAAAAAACAATGCCTGTACAGCAACCACCTCCATCACTTTTAGGGCCACTACTGCCTTGAATGAATTAGAGACCCTCTGGAATAACCTACATGTTCCACCTATTGTCACAATGGCATATAGATAATGAGGCAGCAAAGAGTCATAGTACCTTCTTCACAGGCATAAATCTTATAGATTTATTAAGGTGAGTTTTCACAAAGCCTACATTATGATAACCTCTCTTCCTTGTTTATTGTGCTGTCTTAATACCACATAGGAGAGAATCATAAAATCATCAGTTGGCTGGGTTGAGAGGGACCATAAAGATCACCTAGTTCCAACTACCCTGCCATAGGCAGAGACACCTTTCATTAGACCAGGTTGCTCAGAGTCCCATCCAGCCTGGGCTTGAACACTTCCACGGATGGGGCATCCACAGCTTCTCTGTTCAAACTGTTCCAGTGCCTTACCAGCCTCACAGTAAAGAATATCTTTTTCTAATATCCAATCTAACACCAGCCTCTTTCAGTTCAAAGCCATTCCCCTTTGTCTTATCACTACGTGCCCTTGCAAAAAGTCCTTCTGCAGCCTTTCCTTTAGGATCCCTTAAGTGTTTTAAAATTTCAATTATATCACTAAAATTTCCTGATAGGTGTGCTTGAGATCAACCCTAACTCATACCAAGACCTTTCATGAATTTCCTTTACGAGATCAATACCTGTTTATTTGTGATAAAACAGAAGTAAGACTATAACTTACTTATAGTGCAATCATGGTGCTGCTCAAAGGAAATCTTTATTTTTCTCACTGCAATTACTCCTCGTGCAGAAATCCTAAAATAAAATGTAAAAATATGGATTTGAACATTTAAGAAAAATAAATTAAAGAAGCTATCAATCAATATATTTTCAGTTCTAAACAGAAGCAAAAGAATCCGATCCTTTAGCTGTAATTTAATCAAGGTGAGGTTTTCTAGCTAACATTATTTTCTCTTCCAGTCTGCTTCTTACCTTTATCTTTATCCTCTGTTGATATATCATACCATTTTCTCTCCCAACATGTTCATATATGCCTCCTTTTCCTCATTCCATTACCACACCTATTTTTTTTGTAATTCTTATTTCTCAGTCCTAGCAATGGTATACCTGAGTTCTGGGCTTTCAAGTTATCCTGACATATTTTCAAATATGTAAGAATTAGATTTAGTTAAAACCCAATCTTTTTCTACAGCATTGTCAAATTACCTAAAGAAAATGCAAACACACACACAAAACAATAAACAAATGAACAAAGTTTAAAATCACAAACACACAAACAAAAGAATTATGTTAGGGAACGCAACACTGAAACCAATACAGGCAGCATTAAAATTTGGAGAAAGGGAAAGGGAAGAATGGACTGAGGTTCCTCTTCTAACTCCCACTTCTTTCCCCGTCTTAAAGTTAAAAAGAAGAAGGTAATTGACAATTGCTCACACTATTCGGAAGATCTATGAACACAGGCTAGGAAGAGTTTCAGATGTGTTTCCTGGTGTCACCATAGAAAATATTTTTTTCCTGTAGTTCTTTTCTTGGTCATTAGCTATGTGTACAGTTGGCTACTCTGCTGGCCTGTGCACTCTCCAGTACAGTAAAGTTGGGTGTCCAGCCTCAATTTAGAAATTCTGAGAATTAGACACCAAACTATGACACACAACATTGTGGGCACAGTCTTGGTGAAATATCACAGCTTTTAAACATCATGTTTCAAAATGCTTCAGACACAAGCTGAGGATCTTAATTATATAAGACAGATTTCAAAACTCAGACTGCTGCTTCTGTTAGCCAGATGTAACCAAGTTGTTTATGAATCTTAAAGAAACAAGTGACAGGAAAGTCGGGTAAGTTAGAATTCAGGCAACCCATAATAGACATTTACCAGTGTAATTAACAAATGAAAATCTAATATTGCTATTTTGACTCCATTTTTACTGTAGGTAGTAGTATAAAAGAAGATACCTACTTTTAAGAATTCAGCCTTGCTGAATAATCACCATAAGTATGTACATTGAAGTTGCACCTTCTTTATTTTTTTTTTAGGTTAAATTTACTGTAGAGGGATTAGTTTCTAGCCTATCTTTTGTAATGTATAAGTTAAAAAAAAGTGATCAAAGTGATTTATATATATGTATATAAATGTGATACTTTGCTATAAAACTTAAAATAATGGATTTTTCATAGTATAAGTTACTGTGTCTGGCTTAGCAAGCAGGGAATTTGATCTCTAAGAACGTTATCTGAATGCTTTGATGGTATAATGGTGAGCATAGCTGCCTTCTAATCAGTTGACACAGCTTTGATTACTGGCTAATGCACATAGACTTCAGTGGAAAAATCTGGGGTTTGTTGACCATGGGAAGATCTACTCAACATGTGTTCAAGTGTCTACTGACCCCTGACAGGACTCACCTATCTCAGAGGTGAAAAAGAGTTCTACCACAGGAGCTAATGGGGCTTGTTGTCAGAGCTGTAAACTAGCTTGGCAGGGGGAAAGGGACAAAATCAAACTCACCAGTGATGAGCAATGGGATGGTGTGTCAAAACTTGAGGAAACCAGTATTAAGGGGATCCTCAATTTGCCTCAAAAGGTGTTGAATACAATGTGCCACACCTAAAATGTTTCTACACTAATGTAGCAGTGTGGGGAACAAACAAGAGGACCTCTAAACATTGGCCCAATTCCAGAGTGTTATGACATCACTGGCATAAGTGAAACCTGGTGGGATGAGTTCTGTGACTGGAGTGCTCTGTTGGATGGTTACAGGCTCTTCAGGAGGGATAGGAGGGCAGAAGAGGCAAAGCGGTGGCACTGTATCTTATAGAAGGCTTAGAATGTATGGAGCTCACAGCTGGCAATGACACAATTGAGAGCCTCTGGATAAGAATCAGGGGCAAACAAAGTATATGTCATTGTGGCAGTCTTTATAGACCCCCTTATAGTCATTAGAGACCTCCCAGCCAGGCCAATGATGCCGATAAATTGTTCTTTGAGGAACTAAGGGACACTTCAACTGCCCTTGTCCTTATGGAGGACTTCAACTTGCCAGAAATTAACATTTCTGTGTTAATTCTGTGTGATGTGGGAGCATCACACAGCTGGTACAACCCAGGCCAGAAGATTCCTAAAAAAACTGGATGACAACTTTATGGAACAGGTCCTAAGGGAGTGGACTCAGGAAGATACCCTCCTTGGTCTGCAGCTTGTCAACAGAGTGGATGGCGTGACCTTAGAGTACAGTCCGGAAACTACAATTCCCAGGATGCTTCATCCAGCATCCCTCAGAGACACATCTCCTACAAACACCTTTCACAAAGCTGACATTGGAACAACAAATTCATCAGCTGAAGCTTATTTTTGCAGCTGGTCACCATGGCATAGTTATAGAATCACAGAATATCTAATCTAAACCTACCCTCTTTCAGTTTAAAACAATCAGTCCTTATCCTATCACTACATTTCTTGATAAAGAGTCTCTCCCTGTCTTTCTTGTAGGCCCCCTTTTATTCTTTTCTGGAATACCTAATGTTGAACTAGTCAGCTCAAGCAAACTCTAAGCTTCCAGCAAAAGAGTCGCGCATGAATATTACACTTTCTCAGTCTTTCAGCTAGTACACGCTAAGTGACATGTAGGCTCTTATTTGCTGATTATCTCAGACTGTTATTCAAGGAAGACCATGGCCAAGTAAGACATATATGTAAATAGATACCCCTGCTGTAAGTGGGAAGCCTTACATATCACTCTTGCTTTACAGGAAACTACTGTTTTTAGGGTGAAGATCTTTCCATCTCAGCATAACTTTCATGGTTTACCTACATAAACGAGCGCTCTGAGAGATGTATATTGTGGGGTTTGCGGGGAGGAATCGTCCCCCCGCCGCCCATCTCTCGAGGGCAGAGATGGGTGGCGGAAGCACCGACGCCAACAAACAAAGAGCACACAGCACGCAGGGGGTCCAGCAGCGAAGAGAGCTTTATTCAATTTTCCCGCAGCTTATAAGGCTGCCAGGAGGGACGGGTTTTGCCACTCGACCAGTCAATGAGAGGAGACGGTAGAGTAACCATGGGAATCCAGGAACTAGGGATGGACAGGTGAGACAACCAATGAGACCACAGGATTTACATACATAAGGAATAAAACATAGTATATATAATACACAATAATTAAAACACAGAGTTAACAATTTTCAACTCCCAACAGTATATGATGTATTTGTAAACACAGATGCACTCCTGATGTGCATGTAATGCTATAGATGCCTACTTATTTTAAAAGGTAACAAGATGTCTTTTTTGTTAAAAAAAAAAAAGTCTTGTTATTACTCTACACTTGACGCATTTCAGGAATGATAGTTCTGACTCACAAATCATGATTTGAATTGTAAAGTGTCACTTTCTTAGCAAAGTATCTTAAAGGTTGTGTTAAAGGTATTTTGAAAAGATGATATGAAGACACTGGAACTTATCTGAGAGTCACTGAGCACTGGAATGGATGGCCCCGACAGCTTGTTGAGTCTTCTCTGGAGATGTTCAAAGACTGTCTGAGCACATTCCCGAGTAACGTTCTTTAGGGGACTCTGCTTGAGCAGGGAGGCTGGACTAGATGTCCTCCAGTTCCTTGCCCATTCTGTAATTTTGTGGAGGGGAGAAGGTGACCAGCAGAAAATGTGGTACTCATGATGATTCTGAGGAAAGAGTCAACTCAACTTGCCTTCAAAATTCAAATGAATTACAGTAATTTAACTTAAAAATCAAAAATTTAAATATATTCTTACTTTTGAGCTCAGGGCATCCAGGTAGGCTGCAAGACACAAATATGAAGCCACATATTCTTGTTTCTCCAGGTATATTTGATAGCAGGAACAAATTTCCAGTCAGCAGTTGGGTAAATATTTTTAAACTGCTAAATATTGGTAACAATGTTATAAATTTATCATGTGCTAGATGCATATTTAAACTGCATGTGCTTTCAAGATCAGCAAAGATTTAATAAAGTTGAGAAAGCAAGTTCATTTAATCCATAAAACACTTAAAATATCACAGACTGCCATCTGCTTTTTCTCCTTCTCACTTGTCTTCCTCTATTAGACGGTTGAATAAGCAAGATGGCCACTAGCAACCTTCAAGCTGATTAGTAATTTTTCATTCAGCAGATTGTGATTATAACCATAATGTTGCTGTTCTCATGATTACTCATGCAGAACAAATTTTGTACTTTGGGCATGATTTGAAAGTGTCTGGAAAAAGTGCTAGGTTCAATCTAATTGTATTCTAACAAGAAAACTCTACCATTTAGTTGATGTAAAATGTATGTGAACCTCCTCTGCCTTAGACTACAGCAAACAATTAAGTCAGGATGTCATGCTGCCTGCTTTAAGAAGAGGTGAGACTGATGTGCTGGAAAACACCAAGACAAACTATAAATGGGAGATGAAAGAGGCAGATCATGGCAGCCCAGGATGGATCTGAGTCAGAGGTTTCTGCATCAGCTGGGCTTTGGTGGAGTCACAGCTAGAAAGGAAAGCTAAGCTCATTTTCTACTGCAAAAATTTAATAATGGGGATGACCATGCTGATACTGGCTTGTGTTGGAATGTATTCCATCCAAAAAGGTGTTCTCACAACTCCATGTGTGAAAATATGACCCTGCCTTTAAAAACCAAACAAATCAAGCAGATAGAAACATGAACCTTGATGTTATGTGGACAAAACATTCCAAATTTAATCACAGATTAAAAAATGCTGAAGTCACCATGTTTGGATTCTTTCAAAGTGAGGAGAAAATTAAATAGCAAAATCTTCTTAGACTGTATTTGATTTATTTAGCATGACAGAAAACCTTAGTGAAAAACAATTTTTTCATTCAATTTACATTTTCTTGTAAAGTTCCACATGCAGATTAATGCAAACCAGAGCTACCAAGTAAGGATTTTCTGACCTTTACTCTTAATAAAGCCCTGGCTTGAATATTTCATGTTGTCTTAGCAGTGTCAGCAATAATTTAAGTGTGTGTGCTTTTGTATTTTCATGCACTTGTGTATGCTAACGGGTATGTATATATATAGGTGTGTCTCTAAGTAGACTTTCATTAACATGAATACATATTTGTCTTTCACCTATTTGTCTTTCAGTAGAATGTCTGACAATACTGCTACTTAAAGTTTTTTGGGCAAAGGCCAAAAACTCTGCTCATGGACTTTAAATGGATGTACAGCTTGATTACTGAAGGACTTCACCATACAAGTGTAGAAGAATAGTAGGTCAGAGAGAAAGAAGAAAAAAAACAGATAAGAGGATAGAGAGATATATTCTAAAGATTTTTTTTTCCTAAGACAATATTTCAAGCTGAATCTTGTCAGATGCTTCAAGTTTGAAACTTGCTTCATCACAGATTTTAATTAGTATGTTATGTTTATTAGTATGTGTAGAACAGGTCTGAAAAATAGTTGCCTTAGTGTTAGAGAATCAGATTGACAGAATTCTCTTAATTTTCTAGTCATAGAATCTCAGAACCATAAAATGGTTTCGATTTGAAGGGACTTAAAGATCATTTCCATTCACCCTGCCAGGGACAGGGACCCTTTCAGCTCAGTTGGTTAGAGCATGGTGCTAATAGTACCAAGGTTTATAGGTTTGATCCCTATATGAGCCATTCACTCAAGAGTTGGATTTGATGATCCTGGTGGGTCTCTTCTAGCTTAGCATATTCAGGGATGCTGTGAAATTAGGTGCTCTAAATTCTGTGCAACAAGTTCAAAATTAAATACTGTATCTAGAAACATTTTAGAGTGCAGTAGCACAATTTTATTCCAACACAGGTTGCAAAAGTCCTGGTTACTCGAAGGGAAGCTGGGAGCTCAGTAGCACTACTTTTAGGTAAACAAAGAACATGCATCCAACGTATGTAAACATTTTATATTTGATGAAAATACAGAAAATGGCAGACCCCTCCCCTGTAAAAGAAACCAAGAGAAAGCAGAGAGTTCAACTGTTGCAGCAGTGTTTCCCTTGGTTGAGGGTGTTGTGCCAGATCAGTGCTGCTGGTTTTCTTCAGCAAAGTCTGGTTTTCATTTTGGTGGTGAAGGGAGCACTACTCTTTGATTTGCCATTCACTATGTTTTGCTATTGCAACCCACCACTCTTCCCCACACAACAACTTGAGTAATAGTACAGCATCGAATGAGAGTAAACCTAAACACCACACCAACACCTCCCTGTGGATATAGTAATAGTAACACCATCCTGGTCTGGAAACAAATATGTGATGTGATGAAATTTTGGACTTCCCGATGAAAATGAATGGAGAGGTGAAAAGCAGATGCTGTATAGAAACACCAGTGCCTTAGAAATGTCTTGCCTGTCAACCTAATAGATGCATTTCTTAGTACAGTCCTCAAATATAAAATTAGAAAGATTTAAGAAGTTCTTGTTGTCCTCACTTACCATTGCTTCTGTGTGGATCCCGCCTAACACCCAAAAGAGCTGAGTCAGTGATTTGGTTATTTCAATTATCAGCTAAAGTTTTCAGAAAGCTCTTGTATGTACATTATGACAATGGCTTGAGGTGAGCTCACAGAGATGTCAGCAGCATGCAAAGAGGACATAACACCAAATTAGTATTACCCGTTCTTATGCTGCAGTCAGAAAACACAAAAAGTGGGAGGAGAAAATAAGATAAACTCATAATCTGTTGGCTTTTATATTTCTTATCAATTGACTTCCCTGGTATGACAAATCAACTGTTCTCCATTCTGAATCAATATGTCTTTAAAACCATTATGAACCTTTAGTTTTCTTATATATTAGGGTTGGGCAAAAATGTGAAATGAGAGGATTTTTATTCTTTCTCATTCTGTAAACCAAATCAGCTACAGCATAGCCATTGCAGAGGTTGCATAATAGTAATTAATAGTTGGTGCTTCAACAACTATTTAAGTAATTGAGCTGGAATTCTGCTAGGCAAGGTTTTTCTGTGTAAAACTGTATCTCTGCAAGAATTTGTAAAGAAGCTGTCTAAGTAAAGGGGTTTTAATGACACAGACTTACATTCTGGATTTTAGATATTTCTGCAGTATTTAGCATTTCTGGTGCAGTTTTATGATGCCCTATAAATATTGAAGACAGTTCTTTCTAGACAAGTTTTAAATATTAATCACTTTATTATCTTTTTTCCGAGCTTCAGAGTACTTCTTAGGCTTAGTGACTTGGTGTTTATTTTGATCTTTCTGTGTGAAAAAAAAAAAGAAAAGGGCTTATATATCAGGTGTATCAGTCATCCTATTTTCATCAAGAATTGCAGATAATATTAGGTGGTCATACCTCTGATATCGAGACAAGAAAGTATCTTTTTCTTCCTCTTGTGTATGCTGAATGTCAGGTTACGGAGTAGTTTATGGGCATACAGACTTAAATAATCCCTTAAAATGGAAAATGTTGTGCCAGCATAAAATATGTGGCATTAAATATTGCTTTCATTATAAAACTATAGTTTTCTTGTCCTGCAGCAATTTTGAGTTGCAAAGCACTATCTTTTCTGCCCCCAAGCATTTCATAGTCAACAAAGTTTAAGTAAAAATCAAGTACTTCATCTGCCTAAAATATCAAAACCCATTTATTTCCCTCCCAGGAACAGAATTAACAACCAAAGGTTAAATAAAAATGTTATTCTTCTGCCCTCAAGCTAGTTTAGATCTCATTTGGGATGTTAATTCCATTGATATGTGAACTTTTTCACATATATGACAATGTGTGACAATACTCTGCATGTGTATAGATCTAAATAAACACTCTGCACAGTCACCTCCTCCCAGAATCGCATAGCTGGAAAATATAACTCAAGCTAATGGTAGAGAGTTTCACCTAAGAAATAAAATTTTATCAGGTGTTAAGGCATAAGGTACCAGAATTCTTCCGATGATTGGGATTTCAGAGTATCTGAGATTCATCATAAAGATGGGAAATTTTGGATATGAAGAAAGGATAGCTTGAAAGTGGGCTATCAGAACGCAGCATGGTTAACAACCCTTGCACACCCTTCAGAGAGTCTGCACCTAACAGGCCCAATACATCTAACAGGCCAAACAATCTATTTAATCAGTAATTCAACTGAATTTACTTTGCACTATTTTAAATCTCCAATCCTGCTGAGATCTTCTGCAGCAATCAGTAGTGATTTCCACAAGGCTACAAACTTAGACTAGTTAAATTTATTCAAACCTGGGATCAGTGCTAATCTCTAAACATAATATTCAGCTTATCACAGTTTTCAGTATTTCTGGTAGGATTTAGTGGCTATGTTTTGGTGTGTATTTGGAACTTTTACATGTCTGAAGATATTCAGAAATTGCTAATCTTTTCCTTAGTCCTTCATATGTGTTCTGTTCAAGTGAAGTGATAGAAAAATAAAAAACCCCATGAAAATAAGTTAAATTTTTGTCTCATAGTTATTCAGAACACAATATTCACGTCTATGAGTATAGGACACAGAGCTTCTCTGGAGAAAATTACAATTCGAGATGAATAGGCATTTTCGGTTTCAGGTAGAATTATTTATGCTAGTTCAACTAAATTCAATGTCTGCTTCTGTGGGCTAAATTAATATTCAGGTTATTCCTAAGTTGGTGTAGGACTGGAGACTAATGTATCAAGGAATATAAACATATAATTGGTAAAAATGTTTGTAGGTTGCTATATCTGATACTTCATATTCACTGATTCCAGGGTGTATTTGACCAAACCTGATAAGGAAAAAGAAGGCATTCACAGAAAAAGGAAGTTAGGAATCATAACAGTGATAGTTTAAAAGTTCTACTAAGGGTTTATTTCTTATTTAGATGCCACACTTTATCGAAGTATGGCACATCATCTTCTCCTTATCATTTCTTCCTGCCCTCTGAAAGTGCCTTTTCTAAAGAAATCTGCAAAATAACACAAGTTGAAAGTTCATCCTTAGGTTATTCTTCTGAAGTCTATTCTGCAAATTTTCTTTAAAAATGCTTAGAATAAGGGCATATAAAGTGTCAATCCTTTTGAAGGCATAATCCAATTAATTAACTAGAGCATGAGAAGTCTCCGTTTTTATACACAGTGTACGAGTCAAGTTACAACATTTAACAAAATTTTTCATCTGTGCTACTTCAGAAAGTCTTATGATAAAGATTATCATAAGCTGCACAGCTTGGACAGCAACTAGAGGACTACATTTGCTTTCTTTCTTTTAGACATCTGAAACTAAAATCAGACTAAGTTATGTTTACTTTAATTGATAGCAATTGATATATCATAGTCACCTGTGATAGTGAGCTTACTAGTAATTAGCGAAGAGAAATAAAAAACAATGGCAGGCTTTTTTGTTTACTTGGATATTTTTGGCTTTTGTTTGTTTTTTTGTTTAGTTGGTTGTTATTTGTTTGGGTTTCTTTTTGTTTGTTTCTGTACTTCATTAACTCTTTGGAAAACTTGTCAACATTACAAATTTTATAAGAGGAGGGAGTTTATTTTATTTAATTTTCATTTATTATTTTATTTATTTATTTTTATTTCATTTTTATTTTATTTCATTTCTCATTTAATGTGATATCTTTGCTTTATATCTGAGAGTTTGTCCTTAGGAGCCTTTTAAGAGACACTTCAAAAGATTTTCTTTCAGATTTCATTTGTCTTATTTTTAAAACTGTCTTTTTTGATAGTTCTGCATATTTTTCTTTCTCACGTGCGTAACACAGACAGAGGAGGAAAGATGAGTGATGCTAAGGAACATCAGTGCTTTTGCTGTTGCCGTTGGTTTGGTTTACAGCCCTGCAGTCATCTGTTATCTTCGATAACTGTCATGTAACATTACACAAACACATGAATACCTTAGTTTGATACCAGTGCTGCTAAAATTATTTAAGATCCTTTTCTTTTCAGATATCTATTGGATTTTGGCAAAGCTTCACTTTTACAGTTGCATGACTATTTTGAAAGTTAAAAGTCATCCATTGCAATTTTTACTTCAATCAGAGTAATTAAGGAGAACTTTTCTCAATTCACAATCCTAACTTCTCTATAATTTTTTATTGTACTGCTTTCAAACACTTCAGTATCTATAACCTCATTTCTTAAGAGTGTTGGGGAAGTCATAAATTAGTCATAGAAATAACACAACCCACTTCTCTAAAAAGTCAGGATATGATTTCTTTTGGTTATGAGTATTGTCTGCTTTTGATCCAGTGAAAAAGAAATATAAAGATTTATTCAGTCACAGTGGATTGCTAGAGTTTTCGCCAGGATATAGAGTGACTGTGTGCACACAGTTCACAGGGCTTCATGCTTTAACTTTACTTTTGCTATTCACTGCACCCTGACAGCTAGACCACCTTTGTAAGAAGATGCTAGAATTTCTAATACTGTATATTCATATTTCCATAATCTAAGGAGATATAAATTGAGTTTGGGACTACATTTTAGCAATTTCCTTTCAAATATAGTCAAAGACTTAGATCCAAAAATGAAAACCTGAAAGAAATTCATGTATTACTGGACCAACAGAGGAAAAAATGAATGAAATTTAATGAACTGTGATAGATATATGAGAATAGAGTAGATGACTGAATAATCCTTCTGGCTTTAAACTTTCTGAGTCTCTGAAGTTTCTTAGTGAGATGATTTGCAATCTATTTCTATTTTCCAAATACTTACAGTAACTTTGTTATCCATGATCTTCATTATTAGGTAGCTGATGTCTTATAATCTTCTTACAGTCACCATGTATGTTTTTTTATAAGTGATAAAGCACTTCTATCAAAGTAATCCATGTCTGAATAATAAATAGAACATCTCTAGAGGTTTTGTTTCTTATCTCTGAATGAATTAATAATTTTTATGACTATTTATTTTAAAGAAACAAGTTTGCACTAGCATTTTAGTACTATCTGCCAATAGATGTTTGAGACAGAATGTGGACTACAGAGAAATAAACTTCAAAATCAAGGAATAAAATATAAAATATATCTTTATTACAGCATGGCATGTTTTGTTCATAGAGACCCAATGCCATTTGAAAGTGGAAGAAAAGACAAGTCTTGTTTTTTTGATGCAGTAGAAAGGAAAATCCAGAACACAAACCAAATCCAAGTTAAAGTCTGGTAATTTCTTTGGTTCAGGTCCTGGATTTTAAGTCCCTATGATGCTGTTCTGCCCCAAACTGTCTTCTGTGCAAATGTAAGAATAGATCTGCTTGGTGTCATTTTCTATCATTTCATACAGAGATGACTTATTTTCTACCTCAGAGTGAAAAATTATTGGTTTCTGTTATGAAAATGGCTGTGGGAAAATTTCTAGACCTTGACAAAAATGAATATTCTAATACAAAAATATTTTCCATTTCTTTTTGTCCTTTCAAATGTCAAAAATACAAACCAATATATGTGACAACTCATGAGAAATGAGGTAAAAGACAAGGTAAAACCAGGCAACAAATAAGTTGTTGAATTTCAGTTAGGGAGAAGGTGTGTAATCAGTAAAAAATTGTAAAGTATTAATTCTGGAATTGCACACTGTTAGTCCTTTTCCAGGTAAGCAATAGAAAATTACTGTTCCTGGAAGTGGTCATAAAAATTAGATTAAAATAAAAAGGAAGATTTAATCCATACTTTCTGTGCCAGATTAAGATGAAATAGATTATGGTTTGGGAAAAGCAAATGCATGTAGTGGAATAATTGATCTGATATTGTTACTAAATCATACTATATTTTTTCTCTGTGTACATATATATACACATATATAACTATTTTTATACATGAAGAAGTTTCTTATTACAGTTTAAATCAAATCTAATTTAAGCCAAATGAAGCTGGCATGTCCAGTTACTGATTTAGACATAATCCAGACAGAATCTGGACTGTTGCTTGTAAATAAAAGTCAGATGAAGATCCTTTTGGGACTTTGGGAGAGTCATGATCTTCACTTACTATTTTTAAGTGACATTTCAATGTGTCTTTCAGTACTTTTTTCAAAATAAAAATATTTTGAAAAAAATAGGATACAAAAACGTCATATTGGTTATTCCACTGTGTTCATTTTGATTTTTTTCTATACATCTTCTGTACATGTTTATTTCTTTATCTGTCATCTCACACAAGAAATATCAACAATTTTACTGCACATGCAAAATCTTCCTCATTGGATATATCTGAAAGCAAATAAAATATTTCTCTGTCAGGATAAAATACGTTTATCAATGTCACAGAAATTACAAGGAATTCTGTAAACTATCAAACCTAATGTTTATCCAAACATCCTAAACCAGACTCAGACTGGAAATTAATTTCAGTAGATCAATATGCTAAACTTGAAAATCTGAATTGAGTGTAAGTAAAAACTAATTCTGAGTGTCTAAACAGAAGGAAAAATATCTCAAGATTAAAACCAGTCAAAACCAGTTTTCCACTAAAACAGAATTCACTGACCTACTCACATGGTGACAAAAGCAATTAAAAAAAAAATACACCAGTCATTTCTGCTTGATTTCTGCTTGGATAGTATTTGTCTGTCAGTAAGTCTTACAGGTTGAGAGAACACGTGTATTTGCTTCAATAAATTTTGTATTGGGCCCCAAGTACTTAAATTCACTCCGTCAGATAAACTGCTCAATAATCACTGCTTCTCGTTCCCTTTTTCATTATAATGTCATTAAAGTTGGTAATTACAGCAGCTAATACAGCAAAACAAACCTAAGATCTAACAAATGTGATGCAGGTTTTTTCAAGAGCTTTTTGTACTAATTTGTTGCACCCTTTCTGTTTTTTGCTATTAGTAATGAGGAGGGTAGTAGAGAAAGAAGGGTAAAGGTTAGTGATGTCTCAGATATTTGTTGTTGCTCAGGAGAATGTAGCTTCTCTTTTAATGACTACTGGGTCATTACTGAGACAATTAATTTGGGAGGAAAAGTCCGTGAACAAGCATCAGAAAGAAGAAAAGTTACAATTTCTCACAATAGTTCTTTCAAGTCTCTATTTTGCAACTAGTAGAACTTTGTAAATGACATGCATTTCCAGCAAAGTAATGTAAACTTGTACAAAATTTACAATTTTCATGTCTTGTTATTTAAATCATGGCAGCCATCATTTTGGTAGTTTTTATCCACAGGTAAGTAATAAGGGCTTTCTGGGATCATCAAGGCAGTTCTGTGTGCTCTAAGGCTCATATTTAACCATATATCAGTAACTCCAACAAGCAAAAAAAAGAATAAAAGCAGCAGAGCACTGTTACTGAACATAGTTTCTTCTTCCAAAGCTCCTGAAAGAGCTTTTTCTGCTCTTAATCATTCTGTACTGTAATGAACAACCATCAGGACTAGGCAAATGAGTAAAATAAGACTATAATGAAGATAACTATAATGAATAAAGAAATTTTTCAAGTATGTGTTTTGCTATAAAATTATGCAGTAACTAATTCTAAAAACAAAGTTGTTTGGTTTCAGAATATCCCACAGTCAAATACATTCCCTTACTGTACATTGGAGGGACAGATTCACAGAGTAGTTATGGAGAAAATCCCTTAAAACTAGTAAATATATTACAAAGGGATTATTTATGATGGCAATTCAATAGACTGTAACATTTTGACAGTAACTGGCAACCTCGATATTTATGTGATACCAATTACCAGAAAAGGCACCACAGAATTCTGTATCAGAAATATATTCATTCCTTAGATTTGAGTAATTTTCTTTTTCTCATTCATGTGCGTATATACCTAAATAGGTGGATTACTTTTAAAATATGCTAAGTTCAGCAAGGAAGGATAAAACCACCTCAACTGGTTTGTCATGCCGAAACAAAAAATTCCATGCAGCACTCCTATCCCCATCAAAAAATTCCTTACCTTAATATAAGCAGAATGAGGTGAAAGTGTAGGTTTCCAATTTTTGATAGAAAATAGACCTGTTTTTAGCACGAAATCACAAATTCAGTCTTAGACTCTGCGTGCTTACAAATGTTGTATTTTTCAGTGTGCAATATATTGATATTTTTTAACAGATCTGGGGCACTGGTGAGGGGGAATGTAAGCAACAGCACATGAATACAGTATATGCAAAGTAGTTCATTAGCAATTTATACCTGTTTAAATGGACCACAATAGTACCAAAATACTGCTTAGCTGGCTTGCTCATTCCTACAGTAATTCAATGGACTACAGTTACACAAGTGATGAATTTCTGTACAGTACTAGAGGTAGGTGGCTGTATTTTTATAAGGTGCTGACCTACTTCCCCATTATTTCCCAAGGGTTTATTTAGTATTGAACATGACAGGAATGAAAGAAGTAGTCAGAAAATATTCTGAAGGATATTTCTTTCATATCAAAACTCTGTAGGCCATCCCTTTGTTACTCATGTTTCTTGTCTTCAGGTAGAGCTGGAACCATAGATGCTGTCAATTTGTCTGCCAAACTGCTGAAATTACCGGACTGAGGTTTTCCACCTGTAGGTAGAGAAAATGTTGCAAACATTTATCCTGGATCCAGTCAATATTTCTGCAGTCCTTAATTGGACTTATACTCAGCCTGAAGCTACAGCTACAAGAAAACCACAGAAAAATACCATTCCTAGTAAGCCGAACAACTATTTCATAGTGTCAAGGTCAGTGAATAAGATACACATAGGTTTTACTTCCTTCTGATTTCATAGGGGTGGATTTTTGCAGTTACCTGAAATGTTAAACCAGATTTCTGGATAGCAGGCTCCTTTTAAAAAAGCATGTATGGACGACCTGCATGATGCCATATCAGCCTGACAAGGACCTTTAAACTGATTAAACTAAAAATCCTCAAAGACCTTTAAAACACTGAAGGGAACTTTTAACAGCTTATTTGAAAATTAGTAATAATCTGTTATAGTGTAGCCAGCAAACAGCAAATCACCAAATTTCAGTTTCACACTTCAGTGTACTTAAACAGAAAATTAGATTTTTTGACAATGTTCTGGTCTTCTATAAATGAATGGAACTTCCTCTTGAGAACAAGAAAGTGGCGGCTTTGTTGGCATAAAGTCTTCCCTTACCTCAAGAAAATTTATACACTTAGAAGACTTTCTCTTAAATATTTCTCTTCTAAATGTTCTGTAGAAGCAGTTAAGACAACAGGGAAGTTGCCATGGTAGATACACTTAAGTCAAAGAACAGGTTTCATCAGTCCAAATTACTAAGCTGAATAGGAGAATGTACTAAAATAGCTTAGGGGACTGTAATGATTTTCAACATGCAGAAGGTTATAGTAGATGATCCTTGATTTCCTTTGGCCTTGAAGCCTATAATGAAGAATACTGCTCAAAGGTCTAGGGAGTCAATTTAGACAGGAGTAATGAGCTGTGTGCCATTTTACAATCTATGCATACCCTAGTTCTCTGCCCAGCAGTAGCAAACCCTTGCTATTTATTATACACATATAAGGCCTGATGAGAAACAGTAAGTGCATAAATGAAAGCTGCACATCAACTACCTTTCTGTCAGGTTGTGCTGATACTTTTACACTGCCATTCAGTATTTCTGCATTTCAAGTTTTCAGTTTAGTTCTATCCTTTCACTATGTTGTGGTTTAATCCCATCCAGACACTAAGCCCCACGCAGCCACTCGCTCACTCGTCTTGGTGGATAGGGAGAGAGAATCAGAAGAGTAAAAGTGAGAAAACTCATTGATTGAGATAAAGACAGTATAACAGGTAGAGCAAAAGCTGTGCATGCTAGCAAAGTTAAACAAGGAAGTCATTCACCACTTCTGAAGGGTAGGCAGCTGTTCAGCCATCCCAACGGTGACTTGGGAAGACAAGCAGCATCACTCTGAACATTTCCCCCTTCCTTCTTCTTCCCCTACGTTTATATGCTAAGCATGACATGTTTATATACTAAGTATGACGTCATATGGTGTGAGTATGGGGTCTTGCACTTCGGTCAAAACAATCCCTGCTAGTGCTACAGACTTGGGAAGAGCAACTGGAAAGCTACCTGGCGGAAAAAGGCCTGGGGGTGCTGGTCAACAGCCATCTAAACATGAGCCAGCAGTGTGCCCAGGTGGCCAAGAAGGGCAATGGCATCCAGATTTGTATCAGAAACTGTGTGGTCAGCAGGACAGGGAAAGTGATTGCCCCTCTGTACTAAGCACTGGTGAGGTCATAGCTCAAATCCTATGTACAGTTTTGGGCCTGTCACTACAAGAAAGACACTGTGGTTCTGGAGTGTCAGCTTTTGCCTTCCAAAGAAGGGCAAAGTTGGACTTGGTCATCTTAGAGTTCTTTTCCAAATGAATGAATTTGTGATTCTATGATAGGCTTTTGGTCCATTGGAGTCAGCTCTCCTGGCTGTGTACTCTCCCATTCTCTTGTGCAACCTATCCCAGCCCTCTTCTGGTGGGGTGGTAGAAGGAGCAGAAAAGGCCTTGGCTCTGTGTGAGCACTATTCAGCATCAACGAAAACATCTCTGTGTTATCAATGCTGTTTTCAGCACAAATCTAGAAAACATCCCCACACCAGCTACTGTGAAGTAAATTGACTCTACCTGAGCCAAGCCCAGCACACACCTGTAATATTGTTTCCTGCTATTTCCCAGCTTTACTGTGACGGCTTTTACTGTGATCAATTAAAGAAGCTAGGAAGAATATGAAGAATGTGAGACAAAATAATTTCTCTTTAAATCTTTGCAACATGTCAGTTATTTCACAGAACAGTAAGCTTATTGTAACATTTAAATAAAATATCTAGGTCTCAAATCCACCTAAATCATGTTGTCAGGCATATCTTATGTTAGATTTACAAAAATAACTGTATTCGTAACAGTTTGCTTACAAAAAGTTAACAGCTGAGATCCAAGCAATGACAAGTGGAATAAGTGTGATGGAGAGATGAGGCAAGAATTATAATATAAAAAGAATAGTGAAGAGATATCTATTTCAGATATGTAATTAGATATAATGGTTCTAACATAACTCTGAGAATAAAGATTATATAGCACACCAGAGGCCTTGAATTGCTAAAAATAAACAAAGTAAAAGAGAAGAGAATAAAAGCAAAACAGGCACTCTCAGGGAAAAAGCCTAACTATAACAAAATAGGAAGTTGTTCTTGACAAAATTGTAATGCCAAGTATGTTTTACATCTTGAAAAATACTTAGAAAGCATAAGACTTTGCTTCTTTTAGAGGAAATAAATTCTTTCCATCTGCTTACACTTAACTCTCTCCAGATATTTGTAAAGTTTTGACAGCAACTCTCTGAGCAGTGGAATGACAAAACAAAATGCAGTTGTCATTTCAGACACCAACTAAAGTTGGAAACTAAACTTCTTTTTCGTGAACTACTGTTCTTGCAGCCAAACTCTGCTGTCAGATACAAATATGGCATTTCATGTGATGACAGCATTAAGCCGAGAGTGAAAGAAAACCTTACCATGAAATAAAATATAGAAAAGATCAACACAATAAATGTAAAAGGATGCAAGAGAAAAATTATGATCATCCTGTTACTTTTGGAAGCACACTTTCACTAGAAGTATATCATATTTTAGTACAAGAGAAGAATGAATGTACTTGAACTTACGTACTTTAAGGATTGTGTTAGACAAGAAGTCAGTAATAAAATGTTGTGTGAATACTGCACATGCTGTTAAAGAAGTTAGTATTTCCTCTCACAAAGTTTATGCAATTTTTAAAATATATTTTGTAATATCTTGTATTGTGAACAGAGTTGCCCTTTATATGGACACGATAAGAATTTCTTTTACTTAGAAAAAGGAAATAAGCAAAAACACACAATGATTTTCCATTACTTGGAATATTTTATTCAGTTCTTATCATCCTTCTCAATAAAATATAGTAGAAAAGAGAAGATTTCAAGTCTGAAGAAAAAGATCACAAGTGTGGAAAAATTTATCTAGGAAAAAATCTAGAGAAAATGTTAATTTTAAAATTATAGACTAAAACAAAAATGTTTTTAAAATATTAATAGTGCAATTCAAAGGATAACACCTCCATATTTTACATTCTGACAATATCCAAAAGGTATTTAATGAACTTAATAGCTGAAATTTCAAACTAATTGATTCAAGATATATCTGAGATAAAGAACTTATCATGTCTCAAAAAGGACAAATATATATAGGTAGGTTTTGTAATAGTACAGATAGAAGTGATTAAATTACGGAATAATTCAGACCAAAAGTGGAGTGGAGGGGAAATTGTATTCCTTGCCTGTTGATATTTCATTTCTTTTTGAGATAGTGCTATGCTCTAATCAGGCAAAAGTTGTAAATACTTTCTTTACAAGACTAATTGAAGTCTTTCTTTTTTTGTTTTGCTTTAGAGGGAAGTGACAGACGAATCAAAGACAATCATCAGTATACTCAGTAGAAAGTAGACCACAGAGTCAGAGAAAGGCAGATTCCAGCAACTTTCAGAGGCAGATGGCACTAAGATGGGTTCTAGTTACTCTTCTCCCCCTTTGTTTTGGCTTTGCTATAAATGCCAGCCTAGGGAACACTTCAGAAGCATTTCACTAAGCTTTTGTAATTTTGCAAAACTTTAAATATTCCCATTAAAAAAACCCATAAGTTCATAAAAATAATCACAAAATAGTTCTATCTGCTTCCAGGGGAATCTTTCATATTTTTACAGTCTGTTCAGGTATAAGACATACAATTCAGATAACCAGATTATTTATTTAAATCTTGAACTCAAATTTTTCTGGTCATAGAGAAAACACTTGTTACAACAAAAAATTATTTTACTTGTTTTCTGTGGTTGTATCACTTCTTTCTTCCAAGTAAATATTTTTCATGATCAGAATCAAGATACTGAGATATATCTAGCAATATTTTGTCTTTTATAGTAAACTTGTGTGTGATGCTGCATCACTTGCATTCTAAGTCAGACACTACTGGCAGTTGTACAAGTTACAAAGGTTGGGGTCTTTTGCATTTTGAAATGTCATTGTTAGACAAAAGAAAGGACAATGTTGTTGTGCACAGATTTTAACTATATTGAGTTCAATTTCAACAAGAGAAACAAAACATCTCCACTCAATACCATGCTCCTGATTTTTTCCTTTTAAATATCTGTCTTGTGGGAGCAAGTAACTATCACTTCTGGGTTAATCCTCTTTAAGAAACAAAGACAGGTAAGCTTTATCCACTTATTAAGAGAATTCATTTTGTTTCAAAACTTTTGACGTGCCTCCAAAAATCAATATTAATGAATGTCAGGGAACATGGAGATAGAGGTTATTTGTCTGTGATCAATTTTTATGTGACAAAATAATGAAATAGTGAGAAATTAATTTCTTTAGTAACACAAATCATTCTGAGAAAGAGAAAGATGTTCTAGATATTCTGGGTCTATATGAAATTGTATTATTTGTTTAATGAAAAACAGAGTGGTGAAAATTATTACTTTTCTGTCATAGCCTTGGAAGATATATGCTTGGTTTTATATTATCCTCTTTTACGCATAGTCTTTTCCCAAGGGTTTATCCAATTTTTAAGTTGATTTTCAGTATTCAAACCATCACAGTGTGTGTTTGAATTACTTCAATTTGTAACATGGAAGGGTTGAAGAGATAGCGTTATTTTTCCCTTGGTGAAGTTTTTTCTTTCTGTATACTTCATTCTGTTTTACACCTCATCAGTTTTGGATCAGAACAGAATAAAAACTTATAGAACAAGAACTATACACAACACAGTCAGCAAAAACACAGTAAGTATGATAAATGTTGTGATCTTACCTTAGTTCTTGAAATCACAGAGTTATTAATGGGAAATACCTTCTAGACATCCAGTGGAAATTCTGTTTCCTTTTACAATGTAAAAATCTAACTGTAAAAGCATTGACTTTGAAAAAAACCATTAAAGATGCATAGATCAGTGTTTCTTTTTTTCCTAAGTTTACTGAATTTGTTTAAACAATGCTAGAAAACACTACATTTCTCAGGGCATATAAGTAATTGAATATTCAAATGCCTTTTTAACTTGGTAGAAAGTTATAGTATGGTCCATCTGGTTAATCTAAGAGTAATGGCTAGTAAAGGTACCATAAGTTTGTACTAGAAACAAGAAATAAGGGCATGCCCTACTTTTCGAGTGGTTGCTCAGCTTGGCTGATTGGCATTGACCAAGTAATTTCAATTATTAAAATGCTATTAAAAATGTTCCTTAGTGAAACCTTGAAGGAGCACTATTTTAAAATAGAAATGACCTTTTAAGCCTCTGAGGAGGGAAATTTTTATGAAGGAACACAGCATTCCTTTCTTCCAGTCTTATTCCTATCTCTAAAAAAATTATGTTAAATAACTAAAGCTAAGGTTTACAGAATCCTAGAGTCATAGGACAGCTGGGGTTGGAAGAGATCTTTAGAGATCATCAAAATGAAGGAGTGGAGCTCATGAGAAAGTAGACAGAAAATGCGGATGTATTCAATGCCTTCACCTCAGTCTTTTCTGGTAAGATCTGCCTTCATGAATCCCATGTCCTTGAGACCATGGAGAAAGTCTGGAGAAAGACAGACTTACCCTCAGTGGAGGAGGATCTGATTGGGGAAGGTTTAAACATCTGAACACGCACAAGTCCATGAGGCATAATAGGATGTACCTTCAAGTGATGAAGGACCTGGTTGGTGTCATTGTGGGGCCACTCTTGATTTTCTTCAAAATATTATGTTGACTGGGGAAAACTGCTGAAGACAGGAAGAAAGCAAATATATGCCCTGACTTCAAAAAAGGTAAGAAGTAGGATCTGAGGAACTATAGGCCTCATCTCAATCCCTGGGAAGGTGATACAGCAACTGCTCTTTGAAACCATTTCCAGACATGGCAGAGACGACAAGGTCATTGGGAGTATTCAGCATGGATTTATTACAGGGAAGAAATGCTGGACCAACCTAATAGCCTTTTACAATGAGATGATTGATTTCACGGATGAGAGTGAGCAAAAGGATTGTCTGTATTTTAGTAAAGGCTTTTGACTTTGACTCCCATAACATATTCATAGACAAACTAATAAAATACAGGCTAGATATGTGTACAATGAGCTAGACTGAAAACTGGCTGAATAGACAGTCCCAGAGAATCATTGACACTGTCGACCAGTCACTAGTGAAGCAGTACCACAGAGGTTGATATTTGGGTTAATATTGTTTAGCATCCTAATTATTGGCCTGGTCTATGGCACAAAAGTGTACCCTTAGTAAGGCTGAATGCAATACAAAACTGGGAAAAGTGACTGATATACTAAATGGTTGTTCTGCCATTCAGAGCAACCTTGACAGCCAGGAGAAATGGTCGACAGGGACCTCTCAAAGTTGAACAGAGGGAAATGCAAACATCTGCACCAAGGAAGGAATAGACTGAAGCACAAGAATCCTCTGGGTGCTCACTGACAAGAAAACAGTTTTACTGCAAAGACCTTGGGGACCCCCGTGCACACCAAGCTGAATGTGAGGTAGCAATGGGCCTTTGAAGAAAAGGCCAACAGCTCCCTGAGCTGAATCAGGAAGAGAAGGAAAGACTCAGTAAGAATCTTCTCATGGTGTACCTAGTAAAGTAAAGTAATGAAGTAAAGAAGCAAACAGAATCATCATGGTGGTAATCAGTGAAAATACAGGAAGCAATGAGTGCAGTCTGATAAACAGGGATTTCTACTTAATCAGGTTGCCCTCTGTTCCAGGTCATCTAGTCTTAGATTCAAAAACTGAGCAATGTGCTCTAACCGATCTGCTTTAAAAAAGGTGTTGAATCAGGTGATCTCCACAGGTCATTTCCAACCTCAGTTTTCCTGTGACACTTTTGTCTTCTTCATTCTATTGCAATACGTCCATTTTCCTTTCTGTTCCTTTTATTCCACCGCATTCTTTTAAAACCCCTTCTGATTTCCTAGGGATTGTCTTCCAAATTGTGTACATCTTTTACAAGGCTCAGATTTATGCCTTATTTGTGCATGAGCTCTTGCTGTTTTATATGACTTTCAACAAAGTATAAAGAAAGCTTTCTGGCAGAACACAGCTCCATAATGTACTGCTTGCACCCAGTGATGTAGTGCATCATCAAGCTGTGAATAGCCGATGAAGCTTACAGCAGCCTCAGTGCCCCAGTTAATTGTTTGTTCAAGTACCAAAACAGAGCTGACACCTGTGAAAACTTGGCTTGTGTTTCTTTGTCAACACGTATGCATCATCCATAAATACCTTGTTGATACTTAATAGAAGAGATTCATCCATGGAATATCTGTTACATACTTGTCTCTAATAGATGTTTTAAAAATGAAGAGAGATTGCAGCACAACAAGGTATCATTCCTTATGAATTACAGTATGTCTGCTTTATGACAAAGAGCCATAAAATTGGTATTGATGATTGATCAATGTTATTTTAGCTGCCTAAAATTTAAACTACACAGCTTGAACAGCAAGAAAAAGAATTATCTGACTGTATAGGTCATAAAATCATCTTCCAAAGTTCTAGTTCCCAGTGCATTCCAATAGTTTAATAAACTTGTTTGCCTAGGTATTTTCATTGATTAGCTCATTTATTACTGTGTCAATAATGACTTCATTACTCTGAGCTCCACAAGTATTTATTATAGGCACATTAAGGTTAAGGTAAACAATCTAAAACTGAATATTTGATATTCAGAAAAGATAAAAGAATAAATATTTTTCTCATCAAATCCAATGACAACTCAAAAAAATTTTCATCTGTAACTGACTACAGAAAGAAAGAAAGTGAGCCTGTAATTGCTTATTGAATAAAGAGGAGAAGGAGGAGATTCTGAGTTGAAAGCCAAGAATTTTTGAGTTATTGTTCTGCCACTAACAAAACTTATTAATGTTTTCATATTCCCATGCACAGTGCTTAAAAATTTGGGATGAGACCCATGTATATGTTTTCCACTTGGTATGGAGCCCAGCAGTGAAAATTTTTTAAAAGATTAAGACTGAGGGTAGACTTCAACCAAAGCAAATATGAAGGAGACTTAGAAGACAAGGTGAAGCTCGAAAGACCCAATCCATTGCCACCTTGCCTTTCTGGAGTAGCTTTGCCAAAAACAAAGTCAGAATTCAGTTTAGGTTGAAAGAAGCTGCAGCTCTCTGGAACACCTCCATGCTGTGTTTGCACTATTGTGCCAGTCCTCACTTGAAGGCAAACCTCCTTTTTTTATTCAGCATGGTTCTTAAAGTAAAGAACTACATCAGTTAGTTACTGCACTTCTCTGAGACAACAGTAGAGACCTTTATGAATATGGGTATATATGCTCTACAAGGTCTTAATTTCTAAAAATTTCTATTTTTTTTTTTACATTTTACTCATTTTAAATGTGGTAAAAAATGATGATCTGACAGAAAGAATAATTTACTAGAGATCACAGGATAGATTAATTTCAAAGCTAGGATTTGATGTGAAGTCTAGGTCAACATTTACCTTGTATAGAGCAACATTATTTAGACTCATTATTTTTCTTCCTAATTTTTTTTTTACTTACAACTTTCATATTATTTGTATTTCAAATTACGTGCATTGAAGTGAAAGAAATACGTTAGTTGCTCTTGTCTTTAGCAAGTTTATATTTCCACTGAAGTAAATACAGTGCTTTCAACATTCCATAACAATTTCTTACGGTCAGGTTAGTATATTTTTCAGGATTTTAACACTTTTTCTTTCTCTTTTTGTTACTTTATTTTTTATTCATTTTATTTTTGCTGCTGCTGCTTCTGCTTCTCTATTTCCAGAAAACTCTACAATTATGAAACCAAACACAGACCAGTGCAATGGTGCAGACTGAGATGAAGAATAGCCTGAGCCATAATTCTGTACGCTCTTAACCACTCCATTCATCTCAGTTGAGGGTGTGGAACTAGCATTTATCCATGGTTGAACATAACAGAATTTTCTATTGTGATTCTATTTGTGATTTGCTTTTGCTCAGTACTCAACATTAATTTGTTACGGTAGTTCTACAGGGAATAATATGATTCTGTTCACCTTTTGTGTAGCTGCAGAAAGCAACCCAGCTTCCCTGTTTGGTAGACAGCAAAAATATATATTTGAAATTCAGATGATGGAAGGGACTGCACATTGTTCTCAGATGAAATTTTTTAATAACTAGTAATAACTGTAAGCTACTCAGTCATCCAGTGAAAGGAGAAAGTGTTCAATCATGTGTAGTCTAACAATCCTGCCATAGAGAAGAAATACCAATTCTTTTAAGAAATTAGAAGCAAATATTTAGATCATGAGGGTTTTCTCTTATCTGGCACCACTACAGATGGTAAAAAAAGATTCAACATAACTAGAAAGGCACTGATTATCTATACAAGATGAATACAAGGATAACCTCATCTTTTGCTACCCCCTTCATTTTTCTGATAATTTTAGATTGCACTTTCCATTCTTAATTTTATCCTGAGGTAAAATTAAAGCAAAAAAAATCCTTCTGCTTTGGATATCAGACTTCAAAATATTTTGCAGCCCACATGCCTATTACTCGCAGGTTTTCACATATGTTATAAGCATGAATCTCATTTCAGAAAAAACACTTGAACAGAAGTAGAAATGAGAAAATGAGAAGTATAAGAAGCATAAAGTATTATTATTGGGGGGGGTTGTGTTTTTGTTTTGGTTTTGGTTTTTTTTGTTGTTGTTTTGGCTACAGAACCAATTAAGCTAAACTTCTATCTAGATTGTCAAAAATGAGTGTTTCAGAACTTAGGTTCATACCTGTGATTCTCTTTTTGGAGGTAGATATAGAGATATAGAAAAGGTTTGGGTAGTATAGTACAGAGATAGGTATAGGTTAGCTATAGGAGAGTAAATCTTTCCATCAGATAAGTGAAGGTTCAGTGTGTCGTAGCTGGAGGTTCCTTTCGTTCTCTCTCTCTCGCCTGGCTCTGCTGCATGATGACTTCAGGGTTGCGTCTGTCCCCCCTCCTTTTGGGACAGGACCAGAGGCTAGGAAGATACAGCAAGGCTGCTGAGGTCTTTCATGGACTACAAGGGAATACTTGCTACACCATGGTCTGCATCACAGTTACAGGGAATAGTGGGTTTTGAGTCCTTTCCCCTGTTCCTGTGGGATCCTTTCTATGGTCTACAGGAGGACACACCTGTTTCACCACTACAGAGAATGGGTTTGAGTCCTTCCTCTGCTGCGTGGAGGCCCCGTTCCCACTGAAGATAGTCCTAAATAGACCTCTCCTTGTGGATACACCCAGGACAACAGCTCTTCCATTCTCTGCTGTCCTTTTTGGGTCACAACTGAGTTGCACCAGCATGGATCTCTCACTGGGACTACAAAGTCCTACTTGAGACAACTTGATCCAGCATAGGTTCCTCTCTCCATAGGCCACAGGTCTCTAGCAGGACCCTGCTTCATCTCAGACCTCTCACAAGGGGTCATAGCCTCCTCAGGCACTCATCTGTTCTGGGACAAATTTCCTCATTAACTGCTGGGGGTCTCTCTGCACCCCAGTTGTCTTCTAAAGGTAGCAGGGGTTTGTAACTTTCAGTCTTTCCCCTGTTGGAGGGAGGGGGGGGGAAACTCCCCCCTCGCCTCAGCTCTTCTCTTGCTAGAACTGACCTTGGAGGAAGCTCGGTTATCTCAAGTCCTCTTTGCTCTCCACCGGGCTGGAATTCTTTCTGCAGCCAAGTTGCAGGTGGGCAGCTTCTGTCTGGAGTTTGTTTCTCCACTGTTACACGCCCTGGCTGGAGAGACTTCAATGCCATGCCTGCCCCTGGCCCAAAGCTGGCGGGGGGAGAGGGCTTGGCCCCCCGACTTGGGGGCCAGCTGCCTCCCTCTTACTCCATGGCTTCTTAATTTCTTCTGCGCAAACCACCTTCTCTTCTGTTTTCTTAAATATGTCATTAGCAGAGGCGTTACTAAAACTTTTGATTGGCATTTTCTCCAGAAATCTACCTGGACCTGACCATTTCAGCCCAGGGGGCTGGTAAAACCCGCGACACACCTTGTAGGTGCTTCTTTCTGTACACATAGTGTAAGCAAGTAAGTTCCTAACTTCAACACTTTGATTTTGATGCCTAAAATAAATGGAATGAAATAGACCTTCATGTTTGTATGTGAAGGGAAACCAGCCCCACAACCTTCTTCAACACTTAGTATTTTAAGTGTTATATTAGGATGTGGTGTTCATAATCAAATAAAAGTAATTTATTTCCTCAGTGGCAGAGTCAACTTAAAAATCAACTTTAAAAAGTATGGATATACTAATTTGTGATCAGTTGCCTAGTAGATTTTTGGAAAGTTGCTACTTCTTAACACAACCAAATGAAATTACATTTTTATATATCAAGAATGAATCCCTACGGAGGAAATATTGGACTGTTTCACAATCCACTGACCCAATGTGCGGAGGGCGGGGGAACCAGAAAAAATCCATTTGAATTATGGCAATAGCTGTTTCTCTTCACTGGAACAAACTGATCATCCTTCTTGTGTGGATGGTGCATAGAGCATCACATTGAAAAACCACTAAACTTTAAACGAGGGTCCAGCCTACTAGGCTCAGAGTCATTTTAACATTGTCTACTTTTCATATGAGTACATAGTATGTCAGTAGAAAACATCACAAAGTACCCAATAGGCAATGAAAGTTGGGTTTTGTTTGTTCTTTTTTTTAGCAGTGTCTCCAATGGAACTCTTCTCTAGTTTAGATAGCGATATGGGCATTCATTGCCAGGTTTCCTTGAAAATCAAATAGCTGCTCACTGCCTTCTTAGAGTTAAAAATACTGTGTTTGAGCACAGGGAAGAGATTATGATTCCCTTTTGTATGAGACCTATTCTTATAAAATATATCACTGCCCAACACTGTGGTGGGATTTTTTCAGAAATATTCTTTCCATGCAAATAATATAAAAGTTACTTAGCCCTTCCCAATTCTCCCAGTCTTCTACTAAATTTCAAAAATATTTATCAGGGAGCAGTTTCACTCAGGGAAGGTTTAAAGTCACTGCATTAATTTTGACTTTATTGTTCCTTCTTTATGTAACATTGTAGAACTGAATGATTTGGATTTTTTCCTGCAGTCTAATTGGTGGAGAAGCAGATGAAAGTAGAGTTCTTTGCTAAGTGAATGAATAGTGAAGTGTATGTAGAAAAAATGATGTTGTGTCTATTCTTCCAGGAATTCATAAAATGGCAATGTGCCAACAAATTACAATATGAGTGGATTGACAGAAAAATATAAAAAGATTCTGCAGAGTTGTACTGTGAACTAGAAAACATTTAGTGTTTGAACAGGGCAATTATTTGGAAAATTAAACACAAAATCATTTGGCCACAACAATCGCCTGCAGCACTACAGGCTGGGCACAGACTGGCTGGAGAGCAGCCAGGCAGAAAGGGACCTGGGGGTACTAATTGCCAGGAAGCTCAACATGAGCCAACAGTGTGCCCAGGTGGCCAAGAAGGCCAATGGTATCCTGTCCTGTATCAAAAATAGTGTGGCCAGCAGGACAAGGGAAGTGATCCTTCCCCTGTACTCTGCATTGGTGAGGCCACACCTGGAGTATTGTGTTCAGTTCTGGGCCTCTCAGTTCAGGAAAGATATTGAAGTGCTGGAGCGGGTCCAGAGAAAAGCAACAAGACTGGTGAAGGGACTGGAACAGAAGACCTATGGGGAGAGGCTGAGGGAGCTGGGGTTGTTTAGTCTGGGGAAGAGGAGGCTTAGAGGTGACCTCATCACTCTCTATAACTACCTGAAGGGAAGTTATAGCCAGGTGGGGATGGGTCTCTTCTCCCAGGCAGTTAGCAATAGGACAAGGGGGCACGGGCTTAAGCTCTGACAGGGGAAATTTAGGCTGGAGATTAGAAAGAAATTCTTTACAGAGAGAGTGGTCAGGCATTGGAATGGCCTGACCAGAGACATTGTGGATTCACTGTCCTTGGAGGTTTTTAAACTGAGATTGGACATGGCACTGAGAGCCATGATCTAGTAAATGGACTGGAGTTCGACCAAGGATTGGACTTGATGATCTCTGAGGTCTTTTCCAACCCAATCGATTCTATGATTCTATTCTGTGATTCTATGATTTAGTTTCTGTAGTTGGACATGATTCTCAAGCATGGATGACAGTTAGATAGGAACATATATTACCTCATGGTGGTGTTTATTCCATGTATTATTTAGCACTTAATTTAACTTATTATTGATCTTCTGCTTTTCCTCCCAGTAGCTTCTAGTAATTTCTTGCTACTTCATATTTTATTTAATGGCTGTGCTATGGTAGTACTCTGGTATTGTGCCGCATGTGATGTCCCACCAACAAGAACTTGAATGTAGAGTGGCAGTGCCAAATCAGAAGCAAAAATCATAGTAATAGCAAGCAATAGTAAATAACCCGGAAATATCCTTTCCCTTTAAAAACAATAACAGAAAAAGCCCCAAACAAATACTAGTTTAGACAATAATAAGAGAAAGGGTTGAAGACAGTAATTGTATTTAAAACAGTATCATTAGCACACCCGAGTGTTGAGCTAAACATGATGTTTGCAGCATTCTGAGTTTCAGAATATATCATCTTAACTCTTCTGAACATGTTGCAATTGGTAGAACTTCAGGTATTATATTATTTACTTTTTATCCCATTTATTCAATTGTTCTTTAGGTTACCTAACACTACCTTCTCTGTTCTTCTCTTCTGTTTTAGTTTGCAGCCTTGTCAATTTGCTTCACATAGAATAGGTTTTTGTCACTCTATTTTTACAGGTTTTTTATTAGTTCAGTCTAAGAGAAAAATTTCCTCCTGTTTGGTGTTTTTCTTTTTTCTTTCTGTGATTGCAGTCATCCATATTTGTAAGTTATTGTCGTGGGTTTTACCAGTCCCCCTGGCTGAAATGGTCAGGCCCAGGTATATTTCCGGAGAAAAAGCCAATCAAAAATTTTAGTAATGCCTCTGCTAATGACATATTTAAGAAAACGGAAGAGAAGGTGTTGTCACAGTAAGAAATTCAGCAGCCATGTAGGAGGGAGGCAGCAGGCCTCCCCAAGTGGGGGGGCCAGGCCCTACTCCCCCAGACTTGGGCCAGGGGCAGGCATGGCATTGAAGTCTCTCCAACCAGGATGTGTAGCAGTGGAGAAATAAACTCCAGAAAGAAACTGCCCAGCTGAAACATGCTGTAGGGCGGATTCCAGCCCTGGCAGAGGGCAGAGGACGACTTGAGATAACCAGCAGCCTCCAAGAGAAGAGTTGAGATGCAGGGGAGGCCCCCCTCTCTCCCTGCAACAGGGAAAAAGACTGAGAGTTGCAAACCCCTGCCACTGTTAGAAGATAACTGGGGTGCAGAGAGACCCCCAGCATTTAATGAGGCAATTTGTCCCAGAACAGACCAGTGCCTACTGAGGCTGTGACCCTTGTGAGAGGTAAAGCAGAGCCCTGCTAGAGACCTGTGGCCTATGGAGAGAGAGACTTATGCTGGAGCAAGTTGTTCTGGTGGGATTTTTAGTCCCAGTGAGGGGTTCGTGCTGGTGCAGCTCACTCGTGACCCTAAAGGACAGCAGANAGCTAAAGGAATTTCCAGCTACGTCACACTGAACTTGTGGTCCTCAGATAACAGAAAAGACACTTTACAAGTGCTGCAGTAATTATTTCAAAGGAAGAACCTTTCTTTCCCTTTGGACTGATGCAAAAAGGGAAAAAAAATGCTTTTGTAAATACTTATGATTTCACCAAAAGAAGACACCTTTCTCTTGGACTGAAAGAAAAAGCTAAGAGAAATGCTTTTGTTAGACCTGGCACCCGGCCAACTGTCCAACTCCATGGAAGAGAGAGAGAGACCTTTTCTCCTTACCTTGCTTTGCCGAGGCAATAAAGACTGAAACCCCCGACACAAGCTACCAAATTTGTATATAGCAACCTGATATTCTTTTTATTAATAAGATAAGCTAGTTTAATTAGTATTGTTGTAGTATACATTATTTCTTAGTTTTTATCTTGCTAGTAATAAATCTGATGATGATGATGATGAATAAATCTTAGTATTATATCCCTTACGTCAAACCTCTGTTTTGTCTGTATAAAACCTCTCTCAATGGATAATAATTGTGTGAAAGTGGGGAGTTCGAGAACAAGGATTGATCCCTGGTAAACCCACAACAGTTATTTTAACTTCAAAGGATTTTGATTTGTGACATTGCATTCCCATACCTAAATGAAGCCACCTGGATTCATTCTAACTCAGGTCTTGACCCATGGTTCTTACAAAAGGCATGTTGTCTATTTTTGTCCTCTCAATCAGGCAACTTTTACACAACATTGACTTGGTCAATAATGACTGATTGTCTACTCTCCTCTGAAGATGACTTTTATTCCATTTAAAATAAATATAGATAAAATATTTTGAGATAGATTATAACACAATTTAGATCTGATCATTTTATACTCATGATTTTAATTTCCTTTTAATATTTAAGATGCTTATATTAGCAATAATAAAAAGAAAACACCATATGTAACAAAGCAGTACTATATGTATAATATCTGTGAAAAAAAAATCTCCAGATAGTAATGACCATAAAATTTTGGTTTGAAGGTCCAGCACAAAAATTTGGGATGACAGAGTAATATCAGGGAAATTTTAGAATCTGATCTGTAGTTAGTAAAAGCAGACCTAAAAAAAGTGCTGGTTACCTGGCAATAAGATATTTTCCTACTGCAAATAAGATGACTATGTTCCAAGAAGTTGAAAATTACCATATTTCTTTCCTCATCTAAAATTTCACACTGCTGCCAGGGGATAGGAATAACTGTATTTTCTTAGTAACTTCTTCTCTCTTCTTTCCTCTTGGAACAGTGCAATCTAATAAAGAATTAATTTGGGAACATACAATGGTGAGAGGGACGATTTAGTGAGGATAGTGAATGAGGAAAAAAAAGTCTGAAAAAGTTCTGTGAAATTCTGTAGGGTGACATTCCCCAGAGCAAAGGAGATGAAATTTTATAGCTTCTTGGACAGTTTGGAAAGAATACTTTTAAACAGAAGGTTACTATGAATTTTTACAAAGACTAAATTAAAACTGTAAGATCAAATCAGAACCGGTTTATGAGTTTCCATAAAGCTCAGGCTATACTGTATAGCATATACATGTGTCTATGCTTGATATCAGCACATTTAGATAGATTTCCTTAAAGTATGAAATTACACTATTTGCAACAGATATACAATCAATACATACACACTAGAAAAAACAAAACACACATGAAACTTCTAACTTTATAGTAGAGAAAACGTGCTATTTGTGCATTATATACTTTTTTTTATATATATTTATAGATCAAACAAGAAAGTCCCAGCCTTCCAATGAAGCCCTTGTCAATCCTCTCTTGCCCAGGAAACAATACATAGAATACAGCACATATATTAACACCTGATTTCCTTAACCTTTCATATTTCCAAAGTGTCTTACAGTTTTCAGAATCTTATGGATTCTACTCCGTCTTTTTTACTACACTATTTTTTCTTTCAGTACTTCTATGTTTCATAATATAAAAACTCTCAATTAATTTCTTTCTTTTTTTGACCTGGAAAGTCTAGAAGAGCAGACCTGTCTCGTTGTCCCTAAACTATATCAGATGGCCTGAGGAACTTCCTTATGTATTTTTTTCAACCACACATTGTCATTATACGTAGACACCCAGCCTCATGATAGCAAACTTCAGTTGATCTGACCTTTCATCAAAACTTGGTTGCTGTTTGACTTTGAAGTGTTTCTTGTGATGTATTGGTCAATGGTAAACTTAGGCTAAAATTTTATAACCTATTATGCTCAAAATAGATATATTCAGAATTCAGACAAGCATCATGAAAAGCCTACAGTAAGAAACACAGCATATGTTAATAAAACACGAGTTAAGATAGTAGCTACAATCATTAATGCGTCAAGATAGTAGCTACAATCATTAATGCGTCTTCTATATTCTGTAAAGCACAGTTTGAATACCTTGATGATCTAGCTTTTCTATCTAAAAGGCTCTAAGTCAGAGCCAGTAAGTCTTTGCTGTCTGAACAAACAATGGATAGTCATGTCATTCTGAAGTATGTGGTTAAAAGAGGTAGGAAGAGTTGCCACCTTAAGATACTTGTGTATTTCTGGAGGTTATTTGTATTTTTCTCTCGTTCTGTCAACACTGAGAAGAGCCCATACTACCTTAGCTTATTCTTAGTTTATTGATTCCCAACTATCTAAATCTGCATGATGAATACCATATATTAACAGGCAAATACATCAGTAATTTTGAGTTTTGGAAAACTATAAATGTATATTTTTGAACTGTTTTACTTTATGAAGTGTACTCTTTCTGAGGAAGATGTCTGAACTGAAATATTTTCTAAAATAAATGTATGTAGAAAGAATATCTTGTTATGAAAAGTGGTTTTGTATTTTTTTTTCTGCAGGAAAGTTGTGTTAATTAATCATCTTACTCTAGTGCCCGCAGAAAAACATCTCTGACTCCTCTTTTTTTCAGCCAGTCGAGGGGATGGTGTAAAGCTTCTCATATTTGGTGGCTAAAGGCAGTGTCATTTAATACTCTTATGGAACCTGTTGGAGGAAACATTTTCCTAACACAAATACTGCAGAATGACTGTGTTTTGACAGCAGAGTCAATCTACAGTATTTTTCTGCAGTATTTTTATAGTTTGTGTCTATTCTTTTTATGGGTAATGTGGCCAATGCAGCAACATCTGTAAAAAAGATTCAGTCTCAAAGGTCACTTCTTGCACACCTTATTCTTACCATCTGGGAATAACAGAGGCCAAATATCCAGACTATTTTCACCTACTACCATTGCAGAGGTTTTTTTCCTTCTGCTTATGACTATAGTGATAAATTAGGATATGAAAAACATTGGGGTTTTTTTTAAATTTAATTGAAGACTGACAAGACTAGAATTCTTCAATAATCACAATTATAAAAATAGCATTTCGAATTTCAGTTCCTTAGATCAGATTTTCAGTAGTCTTAAACCCACCACTTCCTATCTAAACATTTATCTAATTAGCTGCATTTCTGCTCCATTTTACTTATTCTTCTTGCTTTCCAGTAATAAATGTAATCCATTTGCTACCATTCTTTCTGGGGTTCTGACTGTCACATAACATAAGCATAGAGTTATAAGGTCTGATTCATTTATTAGTCAGTGCAGATGAACACTCATGAGAACATAGGGGAGTGCCTCCTATAATAAACACCTAGAGTTTTTATTACAGATGCTATGCGGGTTTTGTTATTGTAACTACTATATCAATCTTACATTGTCACCCCAATGTGAAAATGTTTGAGAAGACATCTACAGCCTGCAGGTAAGCAAGTGCATGAAGGCAATTAAAATAATGCTTTTCAGAGATCGCAGCACCAGAAATCAAATAATCACTTTTATTACATTAACCTAAGGTTGACATTAACTTTGACTTCTGAATGCATTGTGCAAAAATACATTGTGCAGAAAAAGGAACTCTTACTGTCTTTGTTCTGCTGCACCATGGGACAAATGTGTCAGACAGGACAGAAACACGGTTCTCGGCTAGGTAGACTGTTACACCCAGACAGAGAAATTAAAAAAATCTTTACATAGGTTGAATCTAAATTAATAAGAAGGATAGATACACAAACGAAGTCAACACTGGAGTGATAGAGGCTCAGATAAGGTTAATATTGAAAGGACAGTGATGAGCATACATTTCTGTTTACTGAGCTGTCAGGTTACAGCGATATTTGTTTATGTACTCCTTAAAAAACTGAACAAACAAGAATTTTCACTGATGGGAACTCTAGCTGATAACCAGTTGTTCATCTCTGATGCACAAAAACCATACAAGTGATCAAAGCATCAAACACTTGCTTTAACATTGTTTAGATCAAGGTAATTTCGGTGTGACCTAATTGTGGCCTTCAAGTACCTGAAGGGAGCCTACAAGAAAGAAGGAGAGGGAATTTTTACTAAAGCATGTAGTGACTGGACAAGGGGTAATGGTTTCAAACTGAAATAGAGTAGCCTTAGATTAGATATTAGGGAGAATACTATGAAGGTGGTGGGGGACTGGAACAGGTTGCCCAGAGAAGTTGTGGATGACCCATGCCTGGAAGTGTTTAAGTTCACATTGGATGGGGTTATAAGCAATTTGGTCCAGTGTAAAGTGTCCCTGACCATGGTGAGGGGGTTGGAGTTAGATGATCTTTAAAGTACCTTACAACCCAGGCCTTTCTATGATACTATGATATTTAAGAGTAATAATATAGGAATAATATTGTGTATATGGTAAAGTTAAAAAAAATAGGATATGGAGATTTTTTTTCTTGCAGACCTATGACTTTCTCAGGGAGTAGACACAGAAGATATACCTGATGGCAGATCAGCACCCTCAGTCCACAGAAAGTTACAGAAAAGTAAATGCTGTTCTATAACAGCTATATAGCAACAAGAATTTTTTGCAATTTGAATATGCTCTGCCCTTTCCTACTGCTAAGGGTTTTCTTTATCACTATGCTCATTTCAGGAAATTTAGAAAAAAAATCATGGGCTCTTTTTTGGCCCCAAGGGCAGGCAGAACAAACACGTATAACTTGTAACCATGTAAATAAGCTCTCTGCTTTCATTTTTCTATTAAAAAACCTGAATTCTTCATTGCAGGGTGCAAAGAGTTCATACCCAGGCACTGCCTGAGACAGGTACAGGCTCAATAAATTGAAGAATCATTTTTTTGTAGGAGAGGACCCCTGAGGTTGCCTCACCCACCTTGCTGCTCAGAGCAGGGCAAATTTAGTTAATGTCCATCCCCTCAGCCTAATTATGGATTTGTAGTTCTTAGTTCCATGGGAAACATTCTGGTGGGACTTGACACACACCTGTAAAACTTCAGATATTGACACCAATGTTATCCATATCATGAAG
>VYXB01005473.1:458486-599385 GCA_013397135.1 Pachyramphus minor | reverse complement strand
GAAAAAAAACCCTCACCAAACCTATTGGAATGGTGGTGATGATATAGAACCAAAGAGCACCAGAAAGCAGTTAACTACCCAGTTAAGACTACATTTCATGTATTTTTCATTACAGAAATCATTATTTTGCCATTTACTTCCTAATAGCCTTTCCTTAAACCCTCCAGAGTGAGTGGATGCTTCAAATGAGCAAAGAAACAGGAATGGAGACTCAAGAGTTTGGATCACAGCCAGAAAAAGAAAAGCTGCCACCATATGTTAAATGCATATGTCACATCAGAATTGAATTCAAACTTCCCCAATGTCTGCAATTTCACTTTTAAAAGGGTGGGATGATAGAAAAAAGACATTTTAATGTAAGTTTCAGTAATTTTAAAATATTATCGTAACAATGATTTTACAGCAAACAAATGACACCATTCATTAGTGATGTACAGAAATTTATTTATGTCTATTTAAAAAACCAAGGTTTTATACTGATGAAGATCATCAATATAAGCTCAAGGATAAGTCCAACACTCTCTGCTATAGGATAAAAAAGGAGGGTGGTGCAGTGAGGAGAACACAGAAAATAAGAAAGAAAAATAAAAGGGTGTTAAATTAAAAACCGACACAGAAGTCAGTAAAATATACTGTCTCCAGAAGTGAGGGGGAAAGAGTGGAAGTGCCAGAAGCTCCATATAATATTGTAAAACCCTTTGATACTAATTGACGTAAAGAACTTGAAAGTAGTGACAAAACAGTGGGTTATTGATGGAAAACAGAGGTGTGGGAATGTATTGGACTGAAAACTGACAAAAAGATCTCTGGCTATTCCCAGGCTGTTTGGACAGCACCTAGTCAGCCTGGAAAGGGGAAAAAACCATGTCAGGGAAAATAGAAAAATCCCAACCAAACATATGCTTGCTAACTACTATGTTAAACTCCAAATAATGCCTCTGTGTAATCCTTTCACTAAAAGCAAATTAAGAAGTACAGTAGGCATTTGCTTACTTAAGAAGGACAATTCTGATGCCATTAACTGCTGAATAAGGGCTTAGTTATTCCCATTCAAAGAAAAGTCTAATGAAAAAGAAATACTGAAGACTTAATGAGGACATACATTATTGTTCATCTCCCATTCTGCTGCCATACAAATCCTCCACAGAATCTCAAATCATTAACAAATAGAAAAAGCAAATTACAAGAAGTTCACCCAAAGGTCAGCTGTCTGCACCCAGCCAAAGATGCAGACCCAGGGAGAAGGTCTTCAATGGACCCATGCTCTGTGAAAGGATGTTGGCTTGCTTTGCATAACCAGAGTGCTTTGGGAAAAATGCACCAGGTACAAAATCCAAAGGACAAAACTTCTAAGAGCATCAAAATATTTCAGCATTTCATGAAGGAAATGTAGCAATGTTTAACTTTATATAATGCAGTATTCATTGTGACAGTAGAGTTAACAAAAGAAAAACATTTTGATGGAGGACATTTTTGTCTTTTCTTCTATGGAGAATTTAAAAATTAATCACCAGGGAATTTAACCAAAAAACAGAAAAACACTGAAGGCCTAAACCTCTCACAAAGTACATCAGAACATGTGGTGCACTGCATTTAATATGGTTGCTCTTCCCATAGAATTAAAACTGCTTTAGAAACAATGTACTGCTACTATTACTGCTACTATTATTTTGTAGATTTTTTTTTCTTTGAGGGGGAGAGAATTTCACAAATATTCTAAGTCAGCAGTATCTTTCCAACTATTTAAGATAAAGCCAACCCATACTAACCCATGTTACTCCTGTTCCATGAAGACATGATATGGAATAGCTGTTGGAAGTTGGTTTCAATGAAAAGGTGAACACACCTTCACTGGTTTTTAGGTTGTGACAGGTGGCAGTCTATCCCTGACAGGATGGATTGGCATGGATTTACCTTGTCAGGCCTACAAGGACTCACATGCCTGGTGTATGACAATGTTTTGGAAGATGGATATGCTTTATTATAGAATCACTTTTTGACAAAATCTCACTACTCCCCATCAAGCCACTCCAACCTTCACGTCTTTGACGTCACCCATGCCTCCCCATCACCTCTTTTCTATTCAGTTTACTCGTCCCATCAGCCTTTTCTAACTCTTACTCATCTCCCCCTTTCTCATGCTGTTTTAAATACTTGACTTGGTTCTCACAGTCACACAGAGGAAAATATTTGGTACAAAGCAAGAGGAGACTTGCAAACACCTAATGGAGAAGGCCAGTGGGAAGAGAACTGTATGAATGTAATTATCAGTGACCCTCAAGAGGAGCAGCATTTCTAGAAAGAGCAGTGAATCCATGTTGGCTGAGTAACTTCCCAATACACCAAAATGTTCTGTCCTAGAAGGAGAAGGATCTCATCTGTTTGACATCATTTCCCATAAAAACTAACCAGGCTACTCTCTTGATTAGCAAATGCCATATAATGCTTTGCAACTATGTACATCAGCCCTTCCTGTGCATTGGAGACTTTCCACTGAAAAAGTAAAGCAGAAACCCTACACAGGCACTTAGACAGGGTAACAATAGTGTCAACCTGAATGGAAAGCAGGTTCGAAGTTCTCTTTTCTTTGGCTACAGCCTCTTATGGTATCTCTGCTCAACTGCTAAACAAAAATCATATTTACATATTTACACAGCAATGACATAATCAGGTGTTTACATCATAGCATGCAAACAAAAAGAAATCTAGAATGAAATATATTGTAAAATCTATGGAATAAGGTTTTCCTTATTTATTTTTAAGACTACATTCTATTGACTGAGACATATCCTGAATCCTATCTCCCAGAGCGTGGAACTTCACCATTAGTTATAATGAATTCACAGCAAAGCTTACTAAAAGGGAAGCTCCTAACAGATACTATGCTGCTTCTTGCAGCCATCACTTGAATTTGTAATTTTGTTGCTGAGCAGAACACACTTGATATGTGTCAATAAGAGCAATGTATTGCCATTGCAAATATTTCTGTATTGGCCTCATCCAGTGACAGGAGACCATGGCTTTTTACACAGCTTGCAAATGCAAAGAACATTCATGTTCTCTGGGATTTTCTGATTTGAAAGTATAAAGCTTAAAAGTATAAAGGTTCATCTGCAAGGAAAATAGGACAAAATAAACTGTAAATGATGCATCAAATTCATAAACACAAGTTCTGCCACTGATGCCAGCAGCTGGAATCCCAAAAAAATTATTCCATGCAGCATTGGAGCACCTTACATCAAGAAAGACAATATGAAACTCAGGAAGTTACAGAAACTCTATCATCTAGGACATAGCTTTTTTTGTTCCATGTGAAATCCAGAAGGATGATAAGCCATTTCAATCAGTCTGTAAGTCATGTTTTTTAGGTGTGAAGACCAGAACTGAAAGTTATTTTCACTTAATTTTGTACAGCTGTTTGTAGACAAGTGCAGTAATTTTGGAATGGCTGGGAAAAAAATCTGACTGGCTGCTTAGTGCCTCTGGTGTGAGAGCTACAACGTGACTCAAGACTGAAAACAGAAGGAAATGGTGTTTTGTTTCCATAGAATCAATCACTATGGATTGCCTGACAAAATTTTCTGGCACTGGAACAGAACACAATAAAACAGATCTATTAACAAGCCTGGGAAGCACAGCTGGGCTATGCCATTTTCATCATGGAGGGAAAAGTTCTCCAAATCCTTTTCCTATAAGGTGTGAGAGGTTCACACCATCACAGAAATTAAAAAAAAAAAAGAGATTAAGAAAGAAAATAAAGATGGTTAACAGAATACAAAGAGAAGGCCTGACATTAATTTTTGTAAAACCAAATGGAAAGATGCACCTGGACCTGCCAGAAGCACCTCCAATTCTGCTGATGTTAATGGAGTTTTCCCGATGCTTCTCCATAATTAGCAACATTAGGGCACAGTGGGCATTCTTCCTATTGTTCTCCCCTTCCCTGTGTTGCAGCCGTGCCCCCTGAGCTGCAGGACTATTGGTGCCTGGCTGCTGCTCCCCAGGTTGGGGATGAGCACATTGCAAGGTCGGCTAGCTGAGACACTAAGAACTGCAAATGAAAGCTACCTTTCCCAGAGAAAACTTACGTGGAAATCAAAGTCAAGTGGCAATTTGCAAGCTGATTAGACTAGTAACAAAATTTCAGCCACACAAAGGGCCACTGAAACAGCTGCCTCATGGTTATTTGACTGCATACCAGTCTGGCACTGAAGAGAGAAAAAAGGGTAAAGTCTATCCTGCATAATGAAGTCCATCTTCTGAAAAGAAGATGGGAGAGTGAAACACCTTCAAGAAACTGCATCAAAGAACATGTGCTGTTACTTCCCTGCCAAAAGTACTGGAAAAGTTTCAAAAAGGGATTTGCTGGGCCCACAGCAGAGATGGATACAAGAAAATGTTACAAACCAGGTGAAATGTTAAGCAGGTGACCCATTTACTACTCCTTAACAAGCTACCAAACACCACCACATCTGAGGAACTTACAGCATAAATATTCTTAGATCAGGGGAAATATAAACACTGGCTTCAATATAATAAGAAAAGTGCTGCCGTGTGTTTTCTCCTCTGTCAGCTCTGGCTCTTCCCAGAGGACGATGCCCTCTCATCAAACTCCACATCAAAGACCCAATGGACTGTTGATGCTTGCAGACCATTTACCACAGCCTGGCAGGTACCAGCAGTCTGCAGACAAGAGTTTCATAACTCTAGGTCTAGAAGCAGCATGGAATTGCTAATGAAATTAGTTACGGTAATTTCAAAAAGCCACAAGGCAAAAAAAGGAAAAAAAGCCCAACACATTAAATCCTTGCTAGATGAATCCCAAGAACAATATCTTGAAAAACTGAAAAACAGAAACACAACATCATCTAGTGACAGTTAATATCTCTTAGCATCTCCTGCTTTGGAACATTTCATGGAAAAACCACAAAACTACACCAAGGTGAGATACATGATGAAGACAAAAGAGAAAGGGGTTACTGATCAAAGAACAATAATAGGCAACACAATAGGCAACATCCAAAGATAGTGGCAGACTGGGATGTTAAGCCAGTTTTTTCCCAGGATATTTTAAAGGCTTATAAATTAAAGACATGTACAGTGGTATAGACATGTAAAGTATTACATGAAAGCATAAAATTATTATTAATCAGCCAAGAATGTGTGCATTGCATTAAACTTCATCCTGTAAGCATCCACTCTGTTCCCATTATCCTGTATGCTCTGAAATGTGCGATTACATTAATCTTTGCTGCTGTAATTATTCCTGGTTCTAATTAGTAACAGCTGTGACATTCAGACTGGAGTTCCATAAGCAATAAAATTCTCCCAGAGTTTAAATAAGCAGAGGTTTTGTAATTTTATGTTGTGCTTGTGAAACTCCTAAGGAAACTTAGGAGTGTTGGAATACAATCTCTCCTCCGTCTCCTTCTACAACATCAAGGCTCCAGCACCTCTGTTTACAGACAGTTTTACAATTGCTGTTTTCTGTGCAGTCCCAGTTTTCTCCTACTGACTTTGCCAAGTCTCCCTATGGGTGCAGGGAGCAGCCTCCACGTTGTACATCACTGAATGCAAACCCTTTGGACTATGAGGAACAGCTAAAAATGGAAGCTTTCCACTGAAGGTGCAGAAAACCCAAGACTATAAACAGTTATTGTAAGTATAACTACAAATATTAATCAAAAATCATTTCTTTAAATTCAAGTGTTGACTTTGAAGCTCAGATGACAACAGCTTGAATGTAACATGGGTAATTTCACAATTACATGGTATAAGCAAAACACTCAGTCAACTAGACTATTCCAGAATTCCAGTTATCTTTCATGTGACAAGAGATCTACTGAAGTCTATTCTGCTCCAAAATACCTTTGCTTTCCTCTGGTAGTTTCTGCAGGAAGCTTGTACACTCTCAGTACTTAAAAAAAAAATGTTTAAAAAAATTAATGCAGCACACACTTCTTTACTTTCCAATTCCTTTCATTATATTTATTTCCTTTACATTTGACAGAGAAAATAAATAGATTGGGTTTTTTAATTAATTACCTGGAGCTGCGGGGAAAAACTATCATAAACTAGAAAACCCATCAATTTGATTGTCAGAATCTATGTTTACAATTACAGAGTATAGCTGTAATTTATGGAGGAATATAAAAGGCAATATAAATATTACAGTTATATTTTAAAAAATAGGTCAAAAACATTTGTGAAGTATAACCTAACAAAGGAATAACATAAATTAGTGTCAGCTTTAATAACTGCCCCAAAAATACACTAAATACTGCTGAGACTCTAAAATGCACAACAATAATTCTGTAACTTTCTTATTATTTAACTAACTTGAATTGAAAAAAATCATATTTCAATGTGGAGTGGGAGGTAGGGGGGAGAGAGAAGGCAGTGAAATTCTGATATATCCTTGTCTTACTGATTTTTTGTTTTAACTAGGAAGTCTTGAGATTAAAAAAAAAAATCAGAAATATTAAGTTTCCTTTATTTAGAAAGCAGAAAGGTTTAATTCACTAACCCCTACTCTGTAAAAAGTAAAATACTAAACTGTGTGCTGGTACAGTCACAGATCACTAGGGAGCCCTCTTAAAAAATTGTTTTTTAAAAGAAGAGAAAACAGAAAACAATTAAAACCCTCAAAAATGAGTTATCAAACATCCTTCACACAGGAGATCAACCCTCTGGAGCTCACCCATTTCATCTCCCCAGGATCTACCCACTCACAAAGACCAGCAACACTGCATACATATTCATAGCAGTCCTCTTGCTCTGCATCAGGCAACTTCATTCAAATTCATTACACTGAAATCAAAGCCAAATTCTCAGATTTTATGCTCATTTAGAGAATAAAAAAAGTCTTTAGGAGGCATTCTAAGCAATTCACAGTTACTGTGCTGATGGGGATTACGAAATAATTCAGATTCGTCATCGTAGATTATATCACACACAAACATGGATGAAGATATAAAAGGCCTAAACCTCTTCACTGATCTTGCTGGGATTTTCTTAGATCATCCTGCCCTCCCCTCACAACCCATCATATCCTGGGATTATGCCTAAGGCCAGACACAAAAACCGAGGACATCACTACCCATTGATCATCTTGGAAAAAACTATTAATAAATTAAATCAAGTATCTGGTTATTTTACTTCCATACCTGGTATCCTACAGAACCTCTGTAAACACTGTGACACCAGTCACCAGAATTTTCACAGTCACACAGGAGCTGTGGTTGGAGATCTTTGGAGCAATGTGTTGCTCACAGTTATAGCTAAGTCACCTCTCCAATGCTCCAGCTGAAAGAGGTAAAGCTGATGCTGCAACGCTGGGTCTCATCAGCTACTCCTTATTGTCAAACTTCCCTTCAAAGTAGAAGGGAAGGCAGTGAAAAGCCAACTCATTATCTAAGATCTTCCAGTGATTTTCCAGCTAACACTGCAATGATTAAAACACTTGGTTTTGAAGCTACTGATGTTGAAAAATCTCTGACTTTACATGCACTAAGTGGCAGAACAGAAATTATACAATGTAATACTGATGACATAGCCTAACATCCCATATCAGAACATTAGGTTCCCTGGGTTCAGAATTTTCTTTTAATTTAATATTCTTTCCATGCTTGTACAGCCAAAGAGCTTGTTGAAAACTGCTTTAATGAAATTACCCAGATACAGACTCAGCCTGTAGTACAATTCCATGAAAACAGAAGTTAATAATGGAAACACTGGAAGAAGCTGAACTACCATAAAGAGTATGTAATTACTTTGTGTAGGTAGCAGAAATGCACTTACTGGCTTACATGCTGCAGATCCACATAACAGCTATTAACACCTTAGGATACACATTTCACATCCCAGTAGTACTTTTTTAACTGTTTGCCCTTCACTGTTTTCCCCAGCTTTCCTCCTTACCCCATAAAAGACAAAACCCACAACAAAGCCAACCAACATCAAGACATGGATCTGTAGCCCATTTGGAAGGATGTGTTTACCCATCAAAAAGCAGATCCAAACCAGAGACACTCAATTTACGTGACCAACACAGAGCTCAGATAAACTAAATACCCAGATGTCGGACAAAGGAGCCGTGCTCTTTGAGAATTGGCCCAAATTGGATTTCAAAGACTAAACAATGATTTAATTATTGAAATGTGGACATGGATCTGACTGGCTGCAGATCAAGAAGCCAACGCTACAAAAAGTTGTTCACAAAAATTAAGCCTTTTGCACAAAGTCTTATTTCTGCAGCGCTGATTACTGTAGCTGTGAGACATCACTTTTATTCACCATGAACTAATTGCTTCTTCAGAGCAAACATTAATTTTTCAGAGAAAGAAACCATTAGAACCACATATCTTGGGCCTGAAGTATAACTTGAACACTGTTTCAGTTTGGCCACAGGCTGAGTCTCAGCAAGAAAGAAGTTGGAGGCCAGAGCTTATTCTAACCAGGTAAACTAAGCCCCTATGGTGAGCACCTCTTTTGATATTCCATGGAAACTTTTTTCACTTTTGAGTTTATAAACATTTCAGAGATGTAGCTAAGAACTGCCTTTATATCATATCTTATTAAGGTAAACCATTTACCAAAAATGCATCAAGTTTTTAAATTTAAAAATTAAAATTTTAAATTAAAAAAAAACCCAAACAAGATAGTTTTAGGTTGAGTTTCTCTTCCACGTTAAATTGTCTCCTCTTCTGTAAAGATGGCTGGTAAATAATTATCCTCAAAGCCCAAATTCCATATAAAATACAACAAAACTTCTGGAATTAATCCATCAGCTACTAGATGTTAATTTCAAACTTCGTTTTTATAAATTGCACCTTCCAGATTTACAGAAATAGAAGAGAGGAAAAAAAAAAAGTGCTGTAAATAAGAAATAAGAAAGCAAGATTCTAATTTTATCCTGCATGACAACATGCAACTACAAGTTTGTAATTGTGGAAGCTGGCAAATAGACCCACCAGTGCATGCCTAAGGTTTGAAATGACATTCTCTCTTGACACTGCCCATACAGAGCTGTACCATATAATGTACATTTGTGGCTTGATCTTGACTGAAAACAGAGAGATAGAGAGGCAAAAGGAGCTACTGAACTGCCAGCTGGCAGTACAGCACTGGGCTTTCTTCTCGTAATAGGCTAAATGAAGAAGATTTGCAAACATCCACCCAGTTGAATCCACCCCACAGTGATCATGATGTCTCATCTTCCACCAATTTCCTGAAGGAAATATGTTCATTCACCTGGCAGGCTTTGAATTTTAATCCTCCTAAAGTCACAGGATGCACATCTACTCTAAGAGGGCAAGGATTTTAGCACTGGTCCTCTGGAATAGAGTGTTTGATAGTATTTACTGCATAAAACCTCTAACTGGAGTATAATTATTAGACGGACAAAATACAGTAGCAGACCTTTTTTTTTTTTGCAGAAAAACTATAACCAACACAAGCTATGCTGGCTGCATATGTTTTTTTAATACTACTCAGCTGAGTTAAAACAGACCCCAATGCTCTGCTCATCCTTGGGATTTCCAAGCCAGTTGGTACAGGCAATGTACCTGGAGGGCAGGGGGAATTAAAACATCGTAGAGAAGTCAAAATCAGCTCCAATTTCCCAGAGTCAATGGTAAAGAAAAGGGAAAGATGCTCCCCAATAATTCATCTTTCCTTGATTTAAATCTCCTCGTTATTCCTTGAATGATGAATCTTAGAATCTTGTTTGTTCACTCTTAAATTGATATTTTGGCTACAAAAAATGCTAGAGAATTTGACAAAACAGTTTTGGTATAATGTTTTTTCCTAAGACTAATACTAAAAATGAATACTAATCAGTTTTGGCTAACTTGGTGGTATTCCCAATGTGTGAAACATATGGAAAAGAAAGCTTGATTTCAAACAGTTATTTAAGAATTCATCAAAATCCATACAAATACAAAATCAAATGACAAGTCATTGATTATAATAAAGATTAAGATTATTATGACAGATTATTGTAGGAAAAAAACCATCAGCCTAGTAGATCAGCTTTCAAAACAATTCTCTTCATCCTAAACCTAACCTTCAATATAATTTATTTCTATTTTGCATTTTTTTCTGTAGCTAGGTTATTATATTGCCAATTGGCCAACAGCTCATGCACAGACACTGCCATTAATTTCTGTTTAAGCATAAAAATCTCTTTGCCTTTAAGCAGAATTCTCTTTACCTTCCAAGAATGAAAATAATTGATTTTTTTACCCCTTATCCCTAAACTGGTAAAAAAAAAAATCCCTTGAAATAACTAAATAAAACTTTCAGTCAAGATAAAACATACTTCATAATGTAACTGTGAAGGGTGAAGAGAATGAAGAAAAGCTTTAGCAACCAGAACCTTCTCTCCATCAAAGAACTATATTAACTGCTCTGAGGCAAGTACTTGGGGTTTTTTGGAAGCAGGGGTTTGGGGGAATGGGAAAGGGTGGGGAGGGAAAACTATATTAAAAACCCAACCAAAACAAAATACAACCCAAGAGTTATTCATTACCTTGGCTTTAATTTGCTCTCCCATTTGTGGGTGGCAATTTGCTCTCCATCACAGAAGAAAGTGAATTTGTTCCCATCCTCAGGAGAATGCAAATTTCTTCCTCCCGGCAAAGGCCTGCCACATTCTACAGCAACGTGCTGCCATACAAATGAGGCACATCGATTACCCTTTGTAAACAGCACTTACTAAATCTTACAGTGTTTTTCTACCAAAAAAAAAAAAAGCAAGCACGTTGATGCCTGTTTGGCTTTATACAACATCATTGAACTGCCTCACCTGAAGCAAAGGCTTCACCTAATGGCTTTTAGCACACCCAGGGGTACGTGGGAGGAAATATCTGGAGACTGAACAATTAAAGGTAATTTACTCCAGGGTTTCTAAGCCTCAGGGTTAGAGATCCTACCAGCATTAGCACCTGACAGGTCAGCTGTCAGTCCTGCTTTGGCTTCAGTGAATAACAAGGACACCTGCATCCCTTTCTCCTGACAGTGGTGTCTGGTTTGGTGCTGCCATCACAGCTCTGCCAAGTGAGAGCACCCTGTTGGTGCTCTGGTACAAAATCAAGCAGTGATGGAGTATTTGGAGTCTGTTTTACATATCTATCCCATAGCACATTTATTACACTGATAAGATGCAAGCAATCTCCTCTGTTAGTAATTTCAGCCTAACACTAAATATTTTATGGAAATACTTCACCTCAGGAACTGGGTTTAATGAGAAGCTGAGGCCATTTCCCAGTTCACACATTGCTCTCATACCTGCCCTGCATAAATAAAGCTCGCCATAAACAGGTCTTCCTGAAATATTAGTTAAAAATTAAGAGTTGAGCTTTGATGCTAAATGATGAGGCATATGCCTCACGTGACATACTGCAATTTGCTCCACTAGCAGTGATTAATATGTGAAGAAATAATCCCCCACATATATCTTCTGTAATGTTACAGCACTTTGTAGAGTTTTAAAACTCTACAAAACTAGGTTAAAAGGGTGTATAGTAGATAGGCAAACAACATCTGGTCATAGCAGACACTTTTTAGGTCTAAAGCCTAAGAAAAGAGAAAAATAATTAAACAGAAAAAAACCCACCCAAAACAAACAAAAAGAAGAAACAGAAAGCATGAAAATATTGTTGTCATGCTCATTTGGAGCACTGACTAACTGAGAAATTTTGAAGGTGAGATAGTCAAAATCATTAGCAACACTTAGAGTTACCCAATTATTGTAGAAATATTTACTCTATTAACATTAACAATGAATTAAATGTGGTTACATAATTGAATTACTGTGAAATTAAGTTCCTTTGAAGAAATACAGGAAAGCAAAACTTGTTTTCTAAAATTGGATTTCTTATTGGAAAATGAATTAATTATGAGACACAACCACATCTAGGCATCAAAGCAATGCAGCTATTTATATAGTTACAATGTTGCTATTTATGGAGGAAAAGCATTAAAGGCATTAGCTGTTATCACTAATAAACCTGATTTTTCTATTAGGAACTGATGAATCAAAAGCAGACAAAAAAATCAAAACTATATATATAACATACGTGATTTAAAACTGTCTTGTCATTAAAGCACAGCTTTTATATAAACCACTACTACTACTACTATAGAAAATGAGCAAGTTTGTCACTGAGGGAAAACCTTGTCCCTGTACATGACTGTGACACGTTAACAAGCTTCTTAACAGCCCTGTCTTTCCATACTGGCATGATCCAATTTGGACATTTATCTGCTGTGCTTTGAACTCTGCACTGGAGGCACCACAGAGACGAACAGCACTGATCTCCAACTCTAATGATTCCCAAGTCCATAGCTGCTGGGATTATACTGAAATTGGTATATATGGAAAAACTACACCAAGTTGTACCCTGTTTTATGTACACCACTAAAAAGTTAAGATTCCCATCAGCAGGAGAGTTATGTTGCTTAATTTAACACCTGACAGTTTACTGGTTTCACACATTAAACTTACTGCCTTGTTTTATTGTGCTGCCATTGAGACTGAACAGATTAACTCCCTACCTAATTATTATTACCAAATTATACTCGGTATGGGGAGTCACACAGCACCATTAATTAGCTGATAATGCAGAATTTCTTAATCAGCAATAAATGCAGCATTTTTTGGACTACACACTCATACAGTCTTCAGTCTCTTCAAACAAATGTCAGCTTACAGTTACTACTTTTCTGAATTGCTTTTTATGTAGCACTTGGCATCTATCAATGAGACAAAACCCACATCTGCATATTCACTTTTCATGAAAGCAGCAGCTGAGGTACATGCCAGAATTTACTAACAAAGAGAGCAGCAAAAATTTACAGAGCCCCAGGCTCCCTTGTGTGGCTGCTGCTATGGGTTGAGTTGCTCAAAGGTGCTGCTGATGCTCAGCATGGCTGGGATGGTTTCAGTTTTAAAAATTGTATGAAAAGAGTTCCCTAAACATATTGTGAGCATGACAGACCAGACACTGCCAAGGAATCAGGCCCTTTATAGTTATATTCGTGCCTCAGAGAGGCAAGTAAGAAGATCTTGGACTCTCCACAACTTTACTGTGCTTTGAGATCCTTGGTATTTTTCATCTTTATAAAAAATTTAAGTTTAAACCAAAAAATGCTGTGAAGAATCATTTCCACCTGAAATACTTTGAAGGCTTTTGCTTTTGGAGAAATTACTGTTTAAGCAGCAATCTATTCTATTTCCATTTTTGAAGTTAGCTATAGAAACCTTAAGTGTCCTCTAAAATGGATACATATGGCCAGGAAAATCACCACTTAAAGCAAATGTGGCTTTCACAGAATTTTCTACAAGCTTTATTTACAATTTGTTTTAATCAGCAGTGGCAGTGTTAACATCTGCACCACAGCAATCTTAATCAGAAAACGCCACACTTAATTCTGTCCGTATTCAGAATCCGCTCTCCTAAAAGCTCTTCAGTGTTTAGGTATCTTGGTGCTCTAATTTAGTGTTCAACTGGCTGTAATTAATCAAGTGGTGATGTAATAAAACCACACGGATGTTTTCATTCAAAATGACCAAACAGTAAGTATATACTTAGCCAAGGAACCAAAATCTGCCTAGAAATGTTTACAGACCCCACTTAACTTGCTGACATTTTAAAATGCCACATGTCCTGCAAGTTTACATTGGTTCAGGCAATGAATTTTCTTGCACACAAAAGCCCATCAAGCCTTGCTGCTGTCACAGCTGAGTACCCGTAGTAACAACAGCAACCCCACAAAATTGTACTTGCTCGTTTAGAAAATGTATTTGCTAAAATTCTGGATGGTTAAAAGTCTTAGAAACACAGGCACTGGGTTTGCTGATATGGATAAACTCAGCAGGTGTTGGTTTATCACCCCAGAGTGTTACAGCTCCCTCAGACCTCCCAGCAGCCCAAGGAAGCAGCTGCCCCCTCCCTGGCTGAGGGCACACACTGGCTGGTGCTGCAGCAGCAGGTGACCCACCATCAGAGCACATCTGCCAGCTCCAGAGAAACACAGTCATGTCTCTGGCTTAAAATACAGGTATGCACTTTCACCCTGCCTAACTTCAACCTCCTAACTCAAGTGCCTGAGCATCAATTAGAAACAGAAATGTCTATAGAGCAATCCTCAACTACCAAAATGCTGAAACAGCTTCTGAAAGCATCATTCTGTTCAGAGGCAAGCAGAACCAAAATTTTTATTCAGGGACTGTAGTTCATTATCTAAAATTAGTTACAAATAGTAGTGAATCAATCCAACTAAAACTAATTTCTAAACCAACCAATGCCAGCTCTTTGCAGAATCGTTTTGCCAGTATGACAATAGCAGCTTTTTGTTCTGATTAATTGTGCCAGTGTAATAGCAGCCATGAACTATTTTTACATGTAACCCCATAGTCAGCACAGTGCATATACTTCCTCTCTCCAGCAAAATCAGCTGTATTGGCAAAAGGCAGTTTTGGGTAATGTAATTACCATGATATCCAATGCTTCTGCATGAACAGACAAGAGGCAGAGCTGAAAACGCCCTTTCCCTTGCCCACTTTCTCTGCAGCAAAGTTCTGTAGCAAAGAACGCACATTGAATATCTAAAAAGTGAAATCCTTCTTTCTGCTCCTGGCAGTTTGTTTTTTCCAGCAAGGTTGACAAATCTTGGTCTGTTACATTTAAGTTTCACAATTACCCGAGGTATTGCAGGGGAAGAGATGAAAAGAGGATTTCTAGACCCCACAGGCAACATTTTCAGGTTTTATGTGTTTTGCAGGCCTTTTTATCGTTTTTCCACATTCTAACCTCTTTACAGCTTGACACTGCTGTGTAGTTATTCCAAATTTCATGTCTTGGTACAATTTTACTAGCATGCCAGTTTCTCTTTGCAGGTAAGTCACAAGACAGCTTTATCCAGACCTAACAGTGACTCCCAAGGTATCATTCCTGCCTCCCAATAGTTCAATACTCCTTTTGCTATCATTACTCTTTTTTTTTTGGTCAAACTGCTGGTACAGTCAATGAGCAGCAACACAGCTCTGTTACCCTGATGGGGATGAGGAAATGGCTCTAGAGGAATGCGCACGATTCCCAAAGATTAATTATGCACATCCCAAAGCGGTTCTTCAATGTCTGCAGCCCTGATGTCTCACTTTCTAGCCTAGTTCTGATCCCAGTTCTACATTAAAACCAGGGTAAAGAAATGATGAATTAAGTCCTTGGCAGAGTAGTCATTACTCTACAAAACACCACCAAAACACCACCTTCATTAGAACATACAGCACAAATATTTCTCTATGACCAAAAGCCACCAGTTCTGCTGTTCCAGGTATGCCAAATACAATCAACTTAGCAAATGCTCTTGCAAAGGGAAAGCAACCGGTGGTCATTTCCTGCTGGAAGTATGAGCAGATTCCTCATCTTATGCTTCCTAAAAGAGGGAAAGTCTGATGTAAAGTGACACTACTCACATCTAGAAGAAAAACAGAAAAAGAGAAAAAAGGTAATTAAATTTTTGGCCATTAGCCCAGCTAGTGTTTACTCCAGGGAAGAATTAAAAAAAAGGTGCATGAGATTACACCTGGCCTGAAAAGCAAAACCATCTGCTGAACTCATAAATGATTGGATTAGTTCTGCCCCAGGAAGCCAGCCTGGTATACATACCCTCTACAGACCACTTTAACTGTGCACAGGAAGAAATAGAAAAAGTTGCGCTGAATTAATTTCCCATTAGAAATGGGAGGGGGGAAGAAAAACATTCTTAAATGCTGACTGAAGGTCCCTTCCACAAACTACAGAATAGCTTGCACTTGGCAGCACATTTCTCTTCAAAGGACGCATTGTAAGGACTGCCCACAGGGATAGTTTAGTTTGACAGTTCAAATGGTTCATCCATTTTGTGTTTGCTTTAACCAAATTGGTTGATATACTACTAATCATTTTTCTAAAATTTCCTTAAGCCAGTCTGTGGAAAAGAACCCCAACCAGTCAAGAAAAACTCCAACCCCCCAAGTCACTGAGTTATTGCTTTGAACTGTACAGTAACTGGGAATGCTTAACAAGGCTTTTTGCATTTTTGCAGTCAAATTCAAAAAGATACACTTGGGAACCAGAGAGTCAAAGTGGCCTGGAGTAATCAGTGGACCTTATGTTTCTGATCCCTTGTGTCTGTAAAACTTTACACCAGAACTAGGTAATACAGCTCCTCACTGTGCCCTTTCCTACCCTGCCCTATCTAAACACAGCAAAGCTGTGAGGAAAAACCCAACCCAAACCCCAAAAGGTGGCTGTGCAGTCCCAGACCCTGTGCCTTCAGCTGAACAGAGTCCAGACAGCACCGAGTTACGTGACATGATGGATCTTCCCTCTGTGTCAGCACAGCACTGCAGGCTGCCTTCACTTCCCTCCTTTGGGCTCATGGGATTTGGGAGTCAGAACCTGAAAGAGAGAATCTGGAAGCTGCAAATCCAATTTCATGATGTCACAGAGGACACAAGACAGAGCTGATAGATAATGTGCTACTGCAGTACTGTGCTGCCACTGCTCCTGATCCATCACACCTTGGGAATTTGGTCTTGTACTGAGGCACTGAGCACATTGGAGCTTATTCCCACATAGCTCAGGATAAGCACAGAGCTGAGAGTGCCTCTGTGCAGGCAGGAAGGGCATCTGCCTTTACTGGAAAAGATTTTGATTCTTTCCCAAATTGTATTGCTCACCATTTGCACACACCTTCAGAAATTTATTCTCCTTCATCACACTGAGCTCATGACTGTCACACTCTTCCCTAAACCCTTCTGCTCCTTTCCAAAGACAGTAAAGGGTCATGTTTCCCATTACTGTGAGACACTACAATGTCCTCTCCAAATTTTTCAGGAATCTGAATTAGTCTGATTTCATCTAGGAATGGAATCCCAAAATTATTCCTAACAGTGGCATATAGGAGAGAAGATGGTCTAAAACTTCTGTGTTCAGGGTTTTTTAACTATTAAATAGTTTCACAGGATTTTCCTCTCCCTCAGGTGAGTGTTTTTCCCCAAGTGTTTGGGAGATAACAGTGGTGAGTACCCCAGAGACATTTCAGACAGGCAACTATGGTCAGTCACTATTTTGCCATGCTATATTTGAAGATGAAATGGGCATAGCATTTTGGTTTGAAATGCAGCTTCTTAATCACATTTAACTCCAAAAATGTTAAGATTTAAATAATTTTTGTCTAGCAAACTCAGTTAAATTCCCTGACAGGGTCAGATCTGGATGTTGTGGGCCAGCCTTTTCAATCTAAAAGGGTTGTCCTGGTTTCCTTCTTCTGCATGTCAGTTAGGGAAGAAACCATCTTTAATTGATGCCCTATAATTACATATTAATGTAATTATAATATATATAATTTTATATAATATATAATATATAAAAATAATTATAATGTAAGTAGCAATTCCAGTGAAGACTGACATTTCCAGAAAAAACAGTAATAATTAAAAATTATATATTCATCACCCTAATGATCACAACTAAAGATAACACCAACTGTAACTGAGCTTTGAAAACTAAGACAGGAGAAGCCATAGACCAAGTAATCTACAGGTATTGACTTCTTCACCTGCATGTTCTGGGTGAAAACCACATCATGTCATTATGTAAATAATTACTGGACTACTTCCAAGGTTATATCCTTCACAGCTGTGAACAAGCAAAGAGCAATATGAAAACACACAAAAAACTCCCACGTGGTGAAGCAGAATTTGACTTGCATCAACCAAGGTACAAAGGACCATATTTTCAGGCTTGGCAGTAATAATTATAGATCAGCTCATAAACATGACGAAAGTCATTCCGGTTGCATGCTCATGAACACTGAGTATTTGCAAAGAAAAGAAGTCTCCAGAAAGTCCTATCACTGACAGAGTTATTTATTCTCTCCATAAGAAGGCAATGCTGCTTCTCCTACATGATTGGAATTAATGCAGGCAAACAACAGTACAAGGAAAACTGCACGTGTTTATGATTTTTAGAACATTTTAGGTTTCTTCCCCCAACTTCCAATATGATTTTTTCGTATTTTTTTAAAGCAGCCATTCATAGCCCATCCTAGAGGATAAACTTTTCACTACGAATTCCTCCTGAACTATAAAGGTCATAAAGGACACAGAACACTGGGAAGCATCAGTCTTAATGCTGCAGTCCTAATGCTGCCTTCCAGCTCCAGGCCCAGTGGTATTGTACAGGGAAGGTATATCTTGTCTAACTGTATTTCTTTCCACTCCAGCACATGGGAGATATCAAACCATTTGTCTCCTTCACTGATCCTATGTTCGTTGTTTAAAGGTCATCTATAAATCTTGAAATTTCTACCAGAGCATGTTTCTAAATAAAGTGTTTCTAAATAAAGTTCTACTTGAGAATAAAGTAGTACTTCAAATATTTTCTGGAGTATGACTGTCAAGTTGTCAATCAGTTTCTAGTTCATCTGAGGTAAACAGTCTATTAGAAATGCACTGGATTTTTGTCTTGAAACATTTAAATCTGAACATTGAGGCTTTTCTTCTCTTTCTGCAAATGTTTGGTGCCAGCTAAACCTACCACCAACATCATTAAAATTTCATGATTGAATTTGCGGGGAGAAGGTTCAAAGAACAAAATCCACCTTTTTTCTGTTACAGGAGCCATTTTCCCCTCATGCCTTTGATTGCACCTGAGCTAGTTATGCTGCTCTTTGCTAGAGAGAAGCAACTGCTCTGTGGAGTGATGGATGTGCAAATAGGAAACCCAAGGAACATCTAGAGAATGCTCACATCTACCCTAAAGGAGCAGTTTCTCTCTGGTGAAAGTCCTTGTGGCTCATCACAGCAGGCACAACAGAGCAGAACTCCCCTTAACTCTAGGGAAAGCTTTCCTTTCAAGGGAACAACTATACATCATGTCACCGTGACCTGACAGTGTCTGAAAATTACTGTGTTTCTGACAGCCCCAGAGGATAAAGGAAAAAACACAGCCTGTCACTGAATTCCCATCCAAAAAACCTCACAAGGGGAAGTTAGCCTGGTTTTGAGGAATTGCCTCCATTTCTGCAGATGTGATTTTGTGCCCACAATTATTTGCAAGCGTAAATTATGAGCCCAATCCAATACTTACTGAGGTCAACAGAAAGAGTTCCTATTGATTTCAGCAGGGGTGAAATACAGCCTACATATCAAAGTGCAGCTCAACAAAAAAAATAATTTCTGGGTAAGTGCTGCTTGGATCTGGAAATAACTGGGGATACAATTCTAAGTCCTCAATGTAAGAGGCAAAATTGAGTTACATCTAAAAGTCAGAATCAATAGCTCTCATTCCACTGGGCTGTCAGTGCTTTATTACTGTTGTGGAAGAAAGTGATTTTTAATTAGTTGCATAAATATAATATTTTGCCACCTACCCTGTGTCTTTATGACCACCTGTAAGTAACTTCAGCAAAAGGAGGAAAGAGAAGTTGGGTATTTCACACCTTAATGATGTTTATAGTGGGCGCCTTGGATGCATCTATTTTACTGGAGATAAAGCAAATTTTTATGGCTCACTTCCAACCAGTGTCACACAAATACAGTAGAGAACTTCAGTTAGCAAGCAGCTCACTATCTTTACCTGCTTGCTGTGAAACAAAGATATCTTGAGTCCCTACATAAATGGAAGTAACAGTTTAGAAGCAATAAATATTCACACTTCAGTCTGGCTTACTTGGAGGAAATAGATTAGCTTAGCGATTTTTCTGTATAACAACTTAAGAAAAGCAAATACAGCCACAAGGGTGATGTTTAAGTCAACTAATGGCCTGTATTTATGCTGAATGTGAATATTAAAATACTTAATTGTAAAGTGAATTAACAGAACACGGAAATTCTTGAAGTCTATCTTGCACATGCACTAAGTAAAGCAGAAAAAGGTACTGATGTAGTAATTGAAGAATTCTGGTAAGTTTTCACAGGACTTAGAAAGAAAAACAGGAGACTTGAAGGACAAGTTTACAAGACAAAAATAAATACCAGTGAATAAATGTTATATAAGTAATTTTGTAAGGCTTATAATATTTGAGGTCAGATTGTGCAATTGGAGAAGTAGTCTTTTCACACTTGACCGAGTACACACATTCTCAAGTCTTTCTCCAAGTGCTTGGGATAAACTCAAATTCCCAATGAAGTTTTTAAAACGACAAAAATAGGCCCAAATGAGAGAAACCAACCAGGTTCCACAGAAAGTACCATTTGTGCCCCCCAAAAGAAAAGGCCCAAATTACCATTTATCTTCCAAAACTCTAAGCAAGGTCCCCTCACCCCTTACTCTTCAAAGTCAACAGTCAACAGATGAACTGGAATTACACAACACAGAGATGCAAGGAGTATACAGGATACTTTTGGGGAAAAGTGGTTAAACAAAGGAACATTTAAAACTTAAAGCAATCTGAGGCAGGTAACCAAGGAGAAGGAACTAATACAATGTACTCTGAGCGTATTTTCTGCCCTAACACACACACATAACAACTCAGTATAGCTGTTGCTGTTTCACTATCAGCATATTCACAGCAAAGCATTAACAACACATCTGTTTCATTAAAAATAAATGATCAAATATAGGGATTATAAAACTTTATACTTCCATGAAAACAACTGTTATTTTTAAAATGCACCTCTTGGTAACAGGAACTCACCACATATACTGCTTTCCTTTCTACCACAGGCAGCATATACAGTAATGAAAAACTTGACAGAATAACAGTCCCTAACAGACCCAGCTTTAGCTTCAAATACATACTAATTTCCAATAAACACACACTTGTTTTGCTAAGGACATAATTATTTATCTGGTTAAATGATGCGAGTTTGATATTAATTTTAGAAACAAAGAAGCCTTTTTTTCCAGTGCTGGGCCTCAGAGAGCTCAAAATTACTATTTATTTGATTCCCTGACTTTTGTTGAATGAACTTAACTGAGCGAACTGCGTGAACTTAGTGTGAGTTTAAACAGCAGTTTACTGGAGACTGGATTTCTTATCTCTTCAGCCCACTCAAAGGAATCAGGCTCTCCAGCAGCCATAGGAACCTGAGGCTCAGTCCCTTCATTAGGAATGTTCCTTTTAAGATGCTTATCAGAAAACATGGCTGAAAGGAAGCTTAGTGATGAAGAACACGACCCAAAAATACACTCCCTTCTTTTTCCCTTCTACTGCAAAATCCACACAGGTCACTGAACTCTGGCAGCCCTGAGTGCATCCATGACCAGACCTTAGACAGCGCTGAAACAAAGAAAGGCATAAAGACAACTGAGTTTACATTTTATAAATTTTTCTAGGTATGTACAAATGATTTTACAGTCCACAGTATGGAAAATTAATTCTGGGTTTACAAGTCTGTGCCAAAACCTTTTTGAAGGTAATACAAGCACATTTAGAAATCTGCGTTCCAGATGTTTCAGGTTCCTAAATGCCATTTTCATAAGTAACTTTGGTACTTTAGCACCAAGTCACCTTGATTTTCAGAAGCCTTTTAAGATGTTCTTGAAAATGTTTCAAATTCACCACAGATAATCACAGTTGCAATTACTGTCTCTTCACTTTTCCTCCTTGTTCAAAAGAATACCCTGAACAAGGACTTGTCTCTTAGACTGGTTTGTGAAATCAATACTGAAAGATTTGAAGAGAATTTTAAAATATATTCATTTGCAAATTAGCTGTACTGCAATTTTCTTTAGAGTAGCAAAATAAATGCATTCTTAGAGCGTTTCTGTTGCAGCAGCTTGTTGACAATCTAGACCATAGGAGAGGGAAAAAATGACATTGCTAAACAACCACATAAGACACAAGACAGCGTTTCAGCACCTCAATTGACACAATACTCTAGTCTAATATTCATTGAGCTGAATTTCAAAGATATGGGGATAAGACATCTTTGATACAGATCAACCTCTTCTCTAAAACCAAGTGGCTTTGTGCAGCAGGAAGAAGAGGAATTCAGTTAAGAGCAGCTGCTAACATGTCCCTCTCTTCCACTCTGCTAATAAGAGCATTTTCTTTGGCACTGACAACCTGTAATTGAGCTGACAAGCAGTGAAAAGAAGTCAGGTAAGACTAATGGCTCTATTTAACAGCAGTCTCAAGTAGCATCTGAAGCTGGGCAATCTTTTCAGGAAAAAAAAAACCAAACAAAATAGACCAAAACAAACAACATGACAATTAGTTATTTTTTAAATGTAACAATCTTAAAGTCTTCCTAAAAATCACTTTAACGAGTAGGAAAAAAGAGTCAAAACCAGGGCAGGTTACTGTGTATATTCAGAGTATTTAAAGCAGCAAATGTTTTTCATGGTGAAAATATCTGTAAAAGAAATTAAACAGTAACATACTTTTCCAATACTCAGTCACCAGCAGAGACCCCAGAGAATGCTGGCAGGACATCCTCATCTTTAGGAATTAACCTTTCCAGTCAAAACCATACACATCTGCTATCCCAAGGTATTATGCCTTCTGGTTATGTCGAATAATTACATTCCAGTGTTAACCAGCAGACATCAAGCTGCAAAGTCTACAATGAAATTATATATTTCTCTCCAGAAACTATATCCTATCTGTAGAACAACTGTGAATATTTCATGATGTACAGTTTTCAGAAGTGAATGTTTTACTTTCATTAACTTTCCCTATATTCCACTTTCCAGAAGTCCTTTAAATCTGAACACTCAGATATTTTTAGAGCAAATAAATGTACTGCAGTCATCTGAATGCACCATAAGGTGATTTGTTTGAACCCCCAAACCTTCACTTATCTTGATTTGTGAACATTAACTCATAATTCTTACATCTCTTGCACTGAGTCAAGGTTTTAGTAGCTTTATTCACATAGACTGATAACTTGGTGCACAAATAACTTATTGTGCAGCAAGTCCCCCTCACATAAATGGATATGTGATATTACAACTGTCTTCACTTCCACAAAATTTATACATGCACAATTTCACATCCACATGCTCTGAGCCATCACTTGTAGATAAATACACCAGAGGCAGTAAGGCCATCTCAGTGTGCATAATTGCAAGCACATACAGTTCTTGAAGGATCTGACTTTAAGAGAATTAAGGGCATTGGAATGGCTCAAGAAGTGGCACTATTTCATGAAAGCATGAGCTTTGCAGACAAATCCTTGAAGAAAAAAACCAAATTTGGAAAACTTCTATAATGAATATGACATGCATGCTCTGTGTGTGTACACACCAAACACATTTCTATCTAAATAAAGGATATATAGATGGGTATTTCCATGTCTAGTTAAAATGTCCATTCAAAATGCACTTCAGTAACAAAGGACAGCATAAAAGAATTCAAGAAACTACAGGTGGCAAGTTGCACATGCAGACCATTGACAACAGAAAGAACTGTCAGGGAAATTACCTTTGGTCACATGGTTCTAAGTAGGCAGAACTGTGTGGAAAAAAAAGCCCCTGGAACTTGACAATTCCCAGTTTGTTTTCTTCCATTTGTTATCAAAACAGACAAAATTACACCAAGAAATTTCTTATGAAAAAAAACAACCCACAACACCCTCTTGCATAAGAAGACAGAGGAAAAGGACTAAGGGATTTCTCTGTGATGAGACTGCACATTTTCTCATTTTCTCCTGCAAGTATAACTTCTGCTGTTGCCAGAAGAAATCATGAGATAAAGTATTAAACCTGTTTCATCTGTCCAGGTGAGGTATGGGTAAGGAAGAAGAAACCATGAAATTACCCAGGAAGACTCAATAACATGTTATTTAACGTTACAGGCAGAAATAAACATCATTCAAGTTGTAATTGAATTAATGTTTTGAATAAACTCAATTTGCACAGGATCTGCTGTCACAGGGACCTCTGCCCTTCAGTGTTCTACCCAGCCTCCCTTAACTGCATTTTTGAACTGCTGATCAGGCTCCCTGCATGAACATACAACAGTCCCTTCCTCATTGACTTTCCCTCACATTCTCTGGCCACCAAGTGAACACACAGGTGTGAATGTACCCAAAATGTTATAATAGTTTGTAAAGGAAGGACAAACTTACTTATGTTATTTATGCAAAAGAGAGAAGAAACAAGCACTGAATAAGGCAGGCTGGCTGAGTAGCAGCAAGACTTGTTACCTGGATTGACATAGGATTGTCTGACTTGTTAATCAAAACAGAAAAAAAGGAACAGCAAGAAAAGTCTGAAGGGCAAGGAATGCACACATAAACTGAGAAATGAAAGAGCAGTAGATGAAAATATATTAAAAATCAAGGCTACTTCATATCTTTAGCACCTGTCTTCTGACACAAGCCAGTAAAAACATGACCAAACAGAAGGGACAGCATTTCACTTGGACAGTGGTCCACTAAATGCCCTGTGACAGAACTGAGAGGCCTCATGAACACACACCTATTGCTTCTTTCCATCTGCTGCTCTACCATAGATGACAAGGAAGATGAGCTGACACCTCAAACCTCATCAGTGGCCTTGGCACCCCTCAGCTCTGCTCTTTAAAGACTCCTCACAAGTAGGCTCACATCAAACTGGAGCTGTGCAAGAGGAGGCCAACTCCAGAACAAAGGACTTCCACAGTAAAGAACAGACTGCCAGAGCCCAGACAGAGGAAAATAAACAGTACTTCATCCCAACTTCATACCACTGTAAGTTTTACTCTGGAAATCTCCCATCTTTTCACAGCCTTCATTCTTCTAGGAGAAGCAACTATATACAAAGGAACAACCTATGACTTATTAACCACCTTTTATAAATACACTCTCTACTTATCAGGAAACATGCAGCTATTGGGATTGGCTAAGCACTGTTCTACCTCACCTTCAGATTGCACATTATCATCCTTCCTTCTGCAGGGCCTTGATCCCTTGAGAATGCTTTACAGCCTTGCAGACATCCAAGGATCATCACTTTAACATCTAATTACCATTGTGAGCAGCCACTGTAAACATCAGCAAACTTCACAAATGACACTATTCAGCACAGCACAGTTCATTAATATTAAGGTTAACTGGTCTTTCAGGAATTCATCATATTTGCTAAAACAACATACAACAGTAGTGCAATAAAGTGATTTTGTTCCTCTGCCTCAAAGCTGAAAGACCAAAAAAGCTGGCTTCTTCTAAGGGCAGAGGGGAAGCATCTAGGGCATATATAACTGATAACTTCTACATTTATGTTGTTCAACAGATGTTTAAAAAGTATTTGCAGACTATAAAGCTGATTATTCACCAGTACTCTGTGATCAGACTATTTCTCATCAGAATTGTAAAAGGGCAGTTTTATAAATAGACAATAGAGATTAAGAAATTGCACTTTTAGGTTTAAGAGGTCCATAATTGAGTATGCCAAAAAAGGCAAATGGCATTCAACTAACACTACATGACTACTGGAATGCACTACAACAGGTCTCTAGAATAATTTAGGAAATGTCCACTGTAATCTTTGTTTTATGCTGCAGTTTGGTGCAGTAGCTACACTGAATCTTTGAAAGGTCAGAAACTGAAACGAAGACTTAACAACTCAGTGATTTTAACATTGCTTAGAGAAGAAAAAAATGTTTAACTTAAGTAAGAACTGGTCTAAGTTTTCATGTAAACCCATACAACCAAAGGGTCCATTCCCATAAGTCATTGGAGTGGTTCTGAAATAATGTCTCCTTTATTGCAGTGATGAAAATAGCAAGCCCAAGGATGAACATGTTTGCTGTTCACATTGTGGGATGTTAGTGCAGCTGTTCCTCCTCCTAATGATAGTCATGCTATGCTCAGGAAGAGCAGAGTGAAGCCTTGCTATTAATGTATTGGCCAGATCCCAGGTCTAAGGAGCTGTGTCCAAAAGAAAGGGAGGCAAATTGTAGGCATACACAACACTTAATTGGTATCATGGACACAGTTGTATCTGTGTACATTTTGTCAGAGCCTGCCTCTCAGGTAAGGGACCTGAGATAGGAATTCTCATAAGAATTCACCTAGAAGAAGATCTGCAATAACTTCACTGAAAGCACATACTTCATATGACAATTATAAAACAAATATAAAAGAAATGAGAAGTATGCCCAGCGAAATACTCAAAATTAGAGCCTTGAATGCAAGTGATATTTATCTCAGGAAGCAAAACCACACTATATAATCAGAATACTTGCACTGAGAGCTGAGTTACATTGCCCCTGTTCCATGTAAAATCAACTGTCCTTGTGCATGGAATTCCGTCTTAAGGCTGTCTAACACATGATCAGTGAACAGACTTTGGTGGAGGCTTTTGGGGGAGTTGTTAGGAGCTTTATCAGCAGTTTTAACAGGGACCAGTCTTTTCACCATCAGAATCTGCAGATTTGTCTAGACCAACAAACTTACAACATTTTTGATTAGGCAAAGCCACTTACCAGTGAGATGGTTAAATCCCAATGTGATTGCTCTCATTTAGAATTAAAGCACTTCGCGCTCTTAAAATTAATACAAGCCAAAGGGACAACACTTTAATTTAGACTAATTGAGAGTGAATTTAAAGTAATTTGGATAAATCATTTAAAACCCCTGGATGAATGAACCCTACTCAGAATTGACCCTCACAGAAGCAAGCTCTGAACTACTGGAAAGATCTCTCTCTCACCTACTTCAGCATCTGAAATGGGCACTCAGAACTGCTTGCAAACTTTGTCTGTGGAGATTAAGAAAATGTATTGGTCTAAAATTAGGGACTACATGTTTCTAATGCTGAAGAAGTCCCAAAGATAAATGGATGAGGCACTGATATTTTAAAAGTTGATAACTCATGAATGTTCAAAGACAGAATCAAATATTAATTCTGATGGAAAGTTGAAATACTTTGCTATACACTACTTTAATGTGTGAGTTTAGTTTATTTTATCAGTAGTTGGTAAACTCATACAATAAACCAAGCCTATATAATCAACCTAAACTTATAAAACAATGAAAAGTACACAAGCAAAAGGAAAAGCAAAATGGTAATTGAAAAAAAAAAGAGAGTTTTTATGGTCTGATGACAACTAACCTGACAGTTTGATCAGTCAGTTCTAACTCTTCTAGGACCTGTTAACATTTAGAAAACATCAGTCCCAGGCTTGCACCTGGAAAATAAACTAGTCTTGGTTTAGGAAATTTACTACCTTCCTTATGAAATTAAGGCAGCAAGAAAGTAGAACCTGCAACCTCACAAGCTAGAAATTAGCACTGTAAACCAGCAGCATTCAAGGCTTTTTTATATATTGCACAACTACAAAATTGCTCATGTGAAAATGCTCAAAAATATCAGTGTAGCCACAGGATTCCTGCCTGCTTCTCTACTGCTTTTTCTCTTCAGTACATAAGCATTGCATCAGTGTGAATGTGGGTCACAATCAATAAGAATGTCCTTGCAGAGCACACAGTAAGGCCACCTCTGTCCTCTTCTGGTTTGGTCCTGCAGCCACTATGAGGACTGACAAAACTCACTTTTCATTTAGCAAGCTCAGAATCAAAACACAAATGTGACTCAAAAATTGAACTTTTCTATAAATTCTTCTCTGGAAGCATTTAACTTCTAAAGCCTTCCAGAATTAAATAAGAATTAAATGCCACTAACATGAAATACAGAAGTAAAATAAGTCTGAGTAAGTCTTCAGTGACACCAGCCTCTTTGTCCTAATAATACAAAGGCATAAAAACTATTTTAAGGCATCATTAAGGACAAGCCTAATTTTGATTTATTAGAAGAGGTGCTTACTTAAGGACATGATTCTCTCATTTGCTCCCACAGAATAGGAAGTCATATGTAAGTTTTAATGCACTTACTTTGAAATCTCTCCACACAAAATCATCTGGTGACACACCTGATGCCGCCGTTAACCACTCATTGCAGGGGGTACACAGACTTTTACCCGAGGGAAGAAGAAATGCAGAAATCCAAAGGACTTATTCCTTTGCACTGCAAAACCCTTTCCCGAGAGGAGAGAGGGATCAACAGTTCAACAGTGCCTGGACACCCAGGGCAGCTAATACAAGATCAGAGAACTCCACCTGGAGGTCTCTGCTTCTTCCAGAACCTCTGTGATCTCATAGGTACTGTATTTGTGACAAAAGGAAAATGAAAACCAGGATTATTCACAAGATGCATCCACAACACATCGGAAACTAATGTCTCCTTTTACCCTGATTGTACTTTTTAAAGCCCCTTGTGTTCTCTGTCTTCAAAACCAATGTAAAAGCACAAGTGTGAGATATTTTAACTTCATTGCCAGCACTCAAAAACATCTAAAGAGATGACAGACTGAAAAAGATTATGAATGGAATTGCACATCTCTTCAGTTCGCTGAAGGAAGCGCCAAGCTGTGCGCTATGACAACAGCAGAACGCAGAACGCCGGGAGAAAAATGAAGCGGCACAAATACCGTTTCGCCACAAGTGTGAATGAGTATTAAAACACCATCCCAGGACACGCTATCGCTGACAGTCCTGTGAAAGGAGGTCACCCGTGACACCGAGGGGCGATGCAGCTCCCTCATTAGCGCTGTTTAAATACCCTACCGAGCACTCTCTCGTCGCTTCCCCGCACCATCCTGCGCTGGCACAGCGCTCCAGCTGGAGCCTCACCGCTCCCTGACCCGACTGCCAGCAGGGCACTTAAAACAGTGACGCTCCTCCGCGCCTTGGGTATTGCACACTTCGTTATATAATATGTCAAAGATAACAAGTGCCAGCAACAAAGCAAGAAGAGAAAGCAGGAAGAAAATACGCCAGATACCGTTGATAAAGTGCAGGTTAAACAAAGGTGGTTAAATAGGCAGCATCAGGTGCCTCCGCCTCAGATTTTGGAGGCGCTCAGCACACAGCTGATAAGAATTTAACAAGAACGTTGTCGCCCTCGAGGCGCCGCGAGGCGATGGGCGGAGGGAGCAGCAAAATTGCCGGGGAAGGAGGGGTTGGATGGGACCGCCCACGAGGGCGGAGATGCCTTAGAGGGTCGGGGGCACATTCCCTGCACTGGGGCAGCGCCGGGCCGGGGGGACGAGTTATATTCCCTGCTCATCCCTGGGCACCGCCCCGAAGCCGCCTGGGGCGGTGGTGACGCGGCAGCCGGTCCCGCAGGGAATTCCTGCAAGCTGCGGGAAGCGCTCCCGGGCCGTCCCCGCGGCTTCACTCTCACCCCGACCTGCAGGAGTCACTCACCGGCCGCAGCCTCCCCGCACCTCCCCCGTCGGTCGGGGCCGGGGTCCCCGCACCGCCGCGGGTCCTGCCCCTCCCGCGGGGCGAGGGGCTCCCGCAGGTCACGGCCGTGCCCCCGCCGGCCCCGAGGTGCGGGAGCCCGTCCCGGGCGGCGAACGGCCCCGCGTTCGCTCAACTCCCGTCGGGGAACGGCGGCCACGACCCCGGGGCCGGGGAGCGTTAGTGATGCTGCTGCTGCCCGCCCCTGCCGTTGGAGCTGTCACCGCTCAGCGCGGCGGAACCCGCACCCTTTCATCCCAAACAAGCGTTTTCCTCCCGGAAAACGTTGCTGAACTCTCCCTCCTCACAGAAAGTAAGGTCACACTTAAAACTTCAAAGTGTGTGAGGATAGAAGAGGATTGTGAGTATTCCAAATTAGGCACAATCAAACTGCTGTGTATTACCTTGTAAATTCTATCTTTGACGTATGACTCACCATCTTTGAGATTTTTAATGTTTATGTATCCTACCCCAATTAATCCTGACCCATTTGGTTTTATAACTCCAACAACATGGTCCTGGAAAGTAGGAAGGAGTTATATTCAATCACTTTTATTAGAACATTACAAAGATAACCCAAAATAGCTTTTATACACATATAAATAATAAATAAAAAATGTTGTCCTTTCAGCTTTGAAAATAGTATGATACTTCATATCAGGAATACAATGAGAAAACAGGGACCTTGAGGTTTAGAAAGTGGGAATAGATGTGGTTTTTTAAATGGTAATAAGTTACTCTAATGTCAATGAATTGTGATATACCAGAACCTAAGATTTTTACTAATCAAAGGCTGAATATTCCTGTCCTGAGCCTTACTCATTTCAATTTTAGAATTAAAAAAAAAAAAATTACTAACATGTAATGATGGCTCAAAACTTTCACTAGTTTGAAATGTGAACAATGCTGTGTTAGAAGAGGCCCAGAGGACAGTGAGTGATGTAAGTGGCAAAGATGTAAGTGGCAAAGTATTCACAAAAAAAAGGTAAATTATGTTGCTCTTTATTTAAATATCTTCTTTGCATTTAAAAGAATCAAATATTCTGTTTCCTGACAGGTTTCACGTAGTCTGCATTAGGAAGCAGGATACATTTCCTAACAAGCCACTGTATAGAGAAATTAAGACAGAAAATTTCGTCATCATTTCATGTTGAGAAATGTCATGGGGATACCATAAATTTAAAAGCCAAGCACTACATATCCAAATTAGTACAGATTTGTACAGGAGATATGCAAAATCACAAGAATGTACAAGTTTACAGTTCTGTATTAAAGCCAAACACCTCTAAGATGTATTTTGTCAGTCATAACATGATAATGTATTTTAAACAGAATTCAGCTTTGTTAGTGGAGCCTTGCCCAGCCTAGAGATTCATTTGAAGACTTAACTCAGCCTCAACCAGGAGCATCTCCCTGCTGAAAGGGAAACATCAGACGACCTTAGAAAGGACAATAGAGAACAGAAGTGAAACCGGTAGTAACAAACCCTTCCAGTGTTATCAGGGGTGCATGTCAGTTTATTTTAATATTTGCTCTAACTTTTGCAGTGATCCCATGCGTTTATCACAGCAAATTAACATTCTTTGTTCTTCAACACTGTAGAGCAGTGATACACAGAGGATCATCTGCAGGAAAGTTATGTTACTGATGAGGCTTTATGCCTGTTATTTAATAACAGTTATGCCACTGTTCATTGACAAAACTCAAAAGATGATAAAAAGCAATGATTTATACCTCCATTAGAAAACAATAGTCTTCAAATGTCGTGAATGTATAAATGTGTGCATAATTTTCTTTGTTATTTAAAGAATAATTACGCCTACTAGCATAAGAATAAGCATCAAAAACACCGTTAACACAAAAACGTTATAAAGGCCCTGTGTGATTAATAACATCATTGATATGCTTTGTAAGAAAATTTATTTTTGAGCCCAAAATAGGCAAAATGCACGTGGCCCTTCATTAACCCAAGCTCAGCAGAGACAAGACAGATGTGGGGGTGGGAGGGAAGAGTAACAAAACCTTGCAATACCAATTTGTTGCACTGAAAATGAACAGAAATAATAGCCTTGCAATGACAGTACTAATTTTCTTCAGATAGAGAGTAATAACCTGTTTAATTTCCCAGTTCTAGAAAATGCTCATGTCACTGTAGTTTCTGTACATAATAAAAATAAATACAATCATGAGTTTAGCATAATATTCCATTCCACATCAAAAACAAAATAAAGAGCTTTTCTCGAACCTGAGCAAAATTTTGTTAACAGCAACCTTTAAAGTACAAAAAAGCCTCACAATTTTTTGTTATTGATATTACATGATAAATCTATTCCTCTCCCCACTTTGTAAATAAAACAGGTATCAGAAGACCAGACCATCCACAGTAGCACCTGCTTTTTGCCCAAGTTAATAAAAGGTATAAAGATGCTTCTGAAGTCAACTTTGACAGTGTTACTGATCTATTTGTCTTAATTTATAGCTGCATAATCATCACTAAAACCCAAGTTCAGATGTGACTATGTAAGAGATAAAAATCTGGAATTTGTTTCCAGTCAAAGGGACATTATTGGGGGTGACTTTGCAATATTCTAATATATGATTCTTGGGAAAGCTAAATGTTGGTTTCTCAACACTAGAAGCTACTTCCTGCAGTGTTTGTTTAGAGTATTTTAACAGAATTAGAGACATGGCAAGAAAGTAGGCAAAAAAAATCCTAGAAAATACAGGTTCTTTACAAATCTCTGACATGTTAAGTTTTTGCACATTTTAACTGAGGAAGGAAATACATTGACATTTATTTTACTGCCATTTCATTCCTACTATTAAGAGCCAAACATGTAGAGTTGCTTTTTGTAATAACATAGTATTTTTTCATCTAAATATAACTTACGAAATTTCTCAGGGAGAGGGCCAGAGTTGTAAATCCTGCAGGCACTTAAAACCTAGATAAAAATTGAACCCCTAGTGAATTTAAAGGAATATTTTTTTTAATATTCAGCCACATCCAACCTCATTCTCTGTGTCATATCTAAACTTGTTATCTGAACTCTATTCGGTGCCAAACAAATTTTAATTTACAGCCAAATCTTATACACTGTCTTGTCACGGGCAGTTAGCTTTTTCACAAAATGTGTTTTGAGCTGAAATGAGAGAATAAACATTAATCAATAAGCATTTGAGTGAACAAATGAAGTTTTATCACTTGCTATTTTTTCTTGATTTAGCAACTACCTTGTGACTACACAAATCTCACCTTGCAGTGCTGGACTTGCACACAATCAATGCAGGAAGAGGCACATGGTTTGCCAAACTCAGTAAATTAATGCTGTAATTTATTTTCTTGTTTGAATGGATTAATCTTCCTGCTATTATAGATGTCCTTAAAAATCCAGGAGCATATAATATAATCCAGTGTATTCAATAAGGTTATTTTCTAGAAAATGTTGACTTCACCAGAGGGGTTCAAGTCAGATATTAAAAAGACAGTTAATCCATAATTTTATATTTTTCCTATTATTTGACTGTATTTTGTGCTAATTTCCTATTAATGAAGTCTTTGAATAGAAATATAAAATAAATTTTAGTGTCAAACCCATGAATATAAATCAGAATATGACGTCAGGACCTATAAGCATCACTATTTTGCATGTATGCTTGTGAAGATAATTTTGGTGCTGCTGAATATGGAAATATTTAGGAGTAATTTGGAACTGAAGGGGAGACAGCCTGCAATGGTAAAATGCCTATTGGAAGTTCAGCCCTTCTCTGACATTGCTGCATTTTGGCAATGGGTAGGGGTGATTGTGCCCTTTCAAATCAGTCAAACCTGCCAATTTAGATTGCCATGAGATAGGTACATCCTGAGCTGCCAGTGAGCACCATTAAAAATGCTGTGAAATAATTTAATGAAATGTTTAATGAATATGCAAATCTCAGCCAGGAAGAGAACTCATATTTTCATTTGCTGGTTTAAGGGAATGAATAAATTACTAAAAATAGAGGCAAGAATCAGCCACCTGTAAATTCACTTAGAGAGAGGAGCAGATGAAAATGTTCTGTTCACTGTCTCATTATAGGTCATAAAGCCCAGGGCACCTTACCTAAGGCCAAAATCTATTTCTTTATATATAAGACCTCTGTGTCCTGGTTGTATGTGCAGAACTGTTCAGCTCCTTCTGTGTTCTTCCACAGAAAATATTTTTTGAGTTCAGAGCTCTCCCAGGAGTGAAGCTGCAAGACACACAGGCTAAAGAAGGGAGGGTGAGGGCCCAGCAAAAGCACATCTTACACAGGCCTGGTAGGGCAATTCCAGCCTTGACTGCATTTGCACTGGAAGATGTTTTTAAGGAGAGTCTGAATGTCCTTCCACCACATCCCAGACAAGAAAGACAGGGCAGTGAATGCCAGCAAACCTGTGCTGGATTTAGTCCCTCCAGTCTAGCCCAAGCTACAAGGCTGTGCACAGCCATGAAAGCCAGTGCACCGAAACCCAGCCAACTGTTGGCAAACTTAATTAAAACCTTCACTGGCTTTTTGGCTGTATGAATTTTCCCTTTACCTCTCTGACACCTGAAAGTGCTTTGGAGGTGTTGATGGAGGCAGAATCACAGAGTTCAGCCACTCCAAAACTGAGAAATTGAGAGAATGCAAGACATCTAATTTGCTCCTTCTGATGTTACATTGTCTTACTTCAACCAAAATTACTTCTTGTTTTAATAATGAGGCCAGAGTTACTGTGTAACACAACAGCAGAGGGCTCATATTGAGATGTTTCACTAGGAAATTTGAAACAGATCCTGTCATGGTTTAATTATCTTGATTCCATTACATAACACAATCATAAATGAAACCAAATCTGAAAATAACAAAGTAATGTTGTTCAGATATAGAACACTCAGGTTTAAACTGAAGATGAGTTTCCAAACAGCTTGTAAACTATATTACCTGAATGGAAAGTAAAGTCTGTGTGGTAATCATCATTGCATTATAATAAAATGTCCTAAACCCTGAGGGTTTAGGATCTATTCACTTGTGAATTGCTTTTCACACAAGGTGGTTCATGTCTAGTTGGAGTAAGCTGCACATTAATACTGATGGATAGCAATGGTGACTAAGCAACACTTTTCAATTTTTCAATTTACATCAGAAACAACTGAACCCTCTAATTCAACAGGTATATTTTCTTTCCTCTCCTTTCTTAACCTATACATTTTTTTCCCCACTCAAATCCCAGAGCTTGTCAAATAAATAGTAAGAGTAAATATGGCAACACAACTTGCAGAGCAGTTTGAATCAAGGTAATGGCTCTAAATGGTATTAGATATGGTTCAGCTGCTGAGGAAAAGATGGGTTATTGTCATGAATAAACAGCAACCAAACACCAAATAACATCTCAGTGTTAATGTAACAAGCAGAAATTTAGCTTGTCACAATCATATTTGTTATACTCTCAATTTTCATATACCATAGTAGCAAGCCCAGCTTTTGAGGCAAAACCAACCCAGAGGAAATGTATTAGCTATCTTTTGTACTGCTGAGAAAAGCAGAACTACTAATCAAAGTTGAAGCACGTAACTTTGAACTGACTTTGTGTTGTGAAATAAAAGGGCAATCAGAATTTACGAAGAAGCTACTGAAATAATGTTCTGTCAAATGATTATTGTTTGTATGGGATGGAAGTTATGAGAAAGCAATATATAGTATAATTAGAAAAAACAGTGGAGCAGAACAGAACAATCTACTGACAAATCTGTGGTGTGGTAAGAACAACTAGAGTAATGTTTAGATTCTGGAGCAGTAACACAAACAGGATCTCTGCAGCACAATTGCCTGTTCTCAAGAAATGAGTTTAAGAAAATTAATTTGCTCAAATGCACAGTTAATAAGACACCTGATGCCTCCAGTGAAATTTTCCTGGTTGATTCTTCACAGAGTAGCAGAATGAGCTCACTTCTTTTTCCCTTGGTGAAGAGAATCGTTCAGGCAATGAAGATGAGTTTAACATTAAGCTAAAATAAGTAAGATAGGGTATATTTTAAATAACTTGTGAATGACTGGTTCAGATTACATATTGGGGAAAAACATTCTTCCCTGTGAGGGTGGTGAGGCCCTGGCAGAGGTTGCCCAGGGAAGCTGTGGCTGCCCCATCCCTGGAAGTGCTTAAGGACAGGTTGGATGGAGCTCTGAGCAAACTGGTCTGGAGGAAGGTGTCCCTGCCCCTGGTGGGGGGGTTGAAATGAGATGATCTAAGGTCCCTTTACAAGGCTTTACTTGACTTGTAAAGCTTTGTAATATAGGTGCAAACTTCTAATAGTTATAATACCTCCTGTGAGAGAGCTGAATTCTAACACAATGTAGGGAATTTACTGGGCTTTAATGCCTTCCAAAACTGTTCACTTCAGATGTTTCAAAATACAGTTTAAGAAACTACTTTTACTTCTCCAGTGAAATCCATTCCTGGATCACTCCCAAAATTCCACAAAAAAGATGAAGAGGTAAAGAATATTTTAACTCAACTAAACATGTTAAAACTTTACCAAAGTCTGTGATAAACATTTGAAAAACACAACAGATGTTCATGGTGGAGGGACACACTGCCCAAGTATATTGATGAATAAGTATATCTCTCATCCTCTTTTCAGACCTGAAAGGAATTGTTCTGTATTTTTTTTTTCCTCTTACAAGTCAATAGAGAGAACTGAAAGTTCAAAATTAATTATTTCTTTCCCACTGTGTAAGTGCTAAGTTAGGAAGTGCACGTCACCCTGAGAAGCAGAGAAACAGAATTTAATGATGGTTCTTTCAGGAAAAGTTTCTTAATGAGGAAGTAAGCTCAGAAACTGAGCTGCTGCTTGAATAGGGAATGAAATACTAGATTTCATTTTTATTGTGTGTCATCTGTATTGATGACTATCCACAACTAGGTGCTGACTTCAACTTTCTCTAATCTCATCACAGCAGGAGAAAATAGTCATAACCCAGCCATAACTTTTTTTTTTTTACTCAGTAGTCAGTCATGGAATAAAATCCCTGTCACTCAATTTCTTCCGTAAAGGTAATAAAAACATAGTTTTTTTTTCCTTTCACAGGCAATAGAGATGATCAAAAAGAGATGAACAATAGAGAAAATGCCCTCAGCAAAATGGGAGTGGAGAAATTCTATTCCCAATTGCTGACATATTACACACTGAATAATTTGTCATTTCATTCCAAAACCCTGCAGTCAAAGTATTTTTCAGTACTTTATTGAAAGATGTTAATTAAAAAAAAAAAAAAGCCAAAATGGACAAATCATATGAAATTATATAAAACTCATGCTGGTTTTTAAATGAGTTTCCATTAATTTGATAGTTTTCTGCAAATTACTGAGTTTTATCTTGTTTTGGACTTTATGTATTTTTTCCCCCTCTAAACTGACCTTTCTTTTGCAAGCAACCAAACATAAGAAGATGCTCTGGATGGCCTTTGGTTGCTGTGACAGCTGTCAGCACTGCGTTAGCTCAGTACAGAAACTGCCTTCCCCAGTGCTGGAATCCTAACAATTCTCCTCCAGCAAGTCTTATCCTTTGGGTTCTGGGGGTAATCCAGGCTGACCTGCCCAAGACACAGCACTCAGCTCAGGAAATTCCACAATATCTTAGCATTAAACAATGTCTGTGTGGAAAAGAAGAAGCAGCTACCTGTGAAAGCCAGTAGCCACACTTACATACCATTTTTCTGGTTCTGCAGCCTACTAAGCACCTATTGGGACCAAATCCTTCACATGTGATTTTAAACTTCATTATCCTGGATATTAAAAGCATTCAACACAGGTAATTATTTCTGCTCTGCTTTCAGAGGGTAACTATAGGTTCTGAGGCAATGCATTCCCAGGACATTAATATGAGCAAGGTAAAGACAATTACACAGACACCTCTCCCTTCATGTTGAACTCCCCATTTCATCTCTGTTTGGTTAAATAGAGCCTTTGACTACAGAGAAAAGTAATTATCAAATGTGTCACAGGCATGCTAAAAATAATTTTTTCAGCACATGATAGATGGGTAGGTAGGTTAATTTACCTAGTCAAGATCTCTCCTGCTTTTCAACCTGAGTGCAGAGCTACTTCATTTGAAATGCATGTTTTCTTCCCTTCCATTGTAGGTTTCACCTGAAAAATTGTGTCACAGTTGCATTTATAATAAAGTCAGACATGAACCTTTGTACATCTTCAATTAGCTCTGCTTCCAAATTCAGGTGGTTGAAAAGCACAAGGAAGGTCTGAATGTGCCCTGGGTGACTTTGGCTGAACAGTGTCAGTGCTTTTGGAGTGGCAGAAGTTTCACCCCTCCAAGGGCAGCAGCTCAGCTGAGCTTCACATGTGCTTCACACATCCAAAACAATTCCATCTGACATTCTGCAAGCAGCCGCATCAAACAGAGCATTTGTTTCCCTCTTTTCCAATACAAACATGGCACCGACTTCATGGTGCACCCCAGACATACACCAGAGGTCTATACCTTCTTTTCCAAAGTTACATGTGGTATCAGTAGGTCATTTCTTATGCTGACTATTTTTCAGGGAGGAAATTAAATTGATATTCCTTTCCCTACTCTGGCTATCTGTTAAGAATGGAAAAAGATTAAGGTGTTCACTGTAACCTAAAAACACTAAATGGCCTGAAAGCTCCCTACTTCTGCTGCTATAACTGAAGATATCAATACTTGAGTCCACACACACAAAATAAGGATGAAAATAGATTTTTCTTAATGAATCATTGGCTTTGTCACTTCCCCTTTCATTGATCTAAAATGGTCCTCATTTGTAAACATCCATGCTGCTGAACCTATTTCCTTACTCTGGCCCTCTAGTGAGAAAGCAGAGGGATTTAGCACATTTTCTTCAGCTGAATTACTAATTTATACATACACTGGGCAAAAGGTGGCTACAGGAATAGCATCCTATCAGCAGCAATTTTCAAATGTGCCAAAGAGGAGCTTGAACTTACCCTTAAAAAAAAGGCTTCTGTTTCACAACCAGTGGGAAAAACAGCTTAAAAAAATATAAATATGGAAGAAAATGATTATTCCTTTACATCAGTACATTTATGAAGGAAAGATTCTGATCCCTGTTTAAGGGTCCACAAATTCTTGCACAGGAACTAAGTTGGAGAAAATAAACACTTTTCATTGCACCGCAACCGTGTTCAGCCTACTTTTGTTCCCTGCTATGTGCTTGCCAAGATTTTGCCTTACTCAGCTATTTAAAATCATTAGAAATATTCCAGGATAATTCTTTTTCCATATAAGTGATTTATAGTATTTTTATGCTAATTGAGAAAACTGAACATAAATTTGAATAATAATAAAATTAAATAGCATTTCCACTATTAAACTATCAACTGTGGGCAGCAATCCATTCTTCACTTAGGACTTAGCAGATTTTACTTGGGAAATATTATTTTGGTAATTGAAGGACTTTATTACTACAATAAAATATATTAAGCAGTATCTATTAAATCAATAATTTAAAAAATAATTTAAACTCTGGTTCTAGATATGTGAAAATTATTCCAAGAAGTAGATATAGTCTTTTGCTTTGCATTGTTAAATTACTTTTGTGAACTCAAAGTACTTTTAAAGAGTCCACTAAAGTCAGATTTCCAGTCCTATATGAAGATTCACTGACTTCAGCCCTGGTACACTTCAGGAATCACAGAACCTCATAGGAAAATTGGGAATATGTGTAAGTTGTGCAGCAGTGATATAGTGTGAGCTCCAGCACCTTGTCTGAGCTGCACCCAGCTGAGGAATTCACACATCTCTAGATTCACCACTTTTCCTTCCTCGGTTCTTCTAGGCCTCAGAGAAACCTGAAAAATAAAGAAAATATCACTTGAATGCAGCCAACCCCCCATGCACTCCATCCTCATTTCATCAGGCAAAACTGTGCTAATGCCATTGGAAACACTCCTGATAACTTAAACAGGGGCAGCATCTCACTCCAGCTTATATGTGCTTTAAGATCTGCATTGTGGCAAATTATTTCTTGATATTTCTGGCATTTTCCCTGCTCTTTCTCTTCCAGAACTACTACTCATGTTCTGTATTGTTCACTTTCCCTGCCTTGTTCCTGCTTTTCGTCAGGGAAGCGCTTTGGGTTTGTGGTACAGGAAGAGTCTGAAGCTTCAAAGTCTCTAAATCTTTAATGAGCAATTCATTCTGGACACCTTCCTCCTGTAAATTAAATTATTAAACAGCTTTAGTATTTGAACATATACACTAAGATGTATTCTCTAGTATTTGATATTTTTCAAATATTTCTGTCAGTAAGATGGCTCCTGTTCACTGAGGTAAACATGCAGCATATCCAGGTTGAGTCTCCTTCTCAAACCTTAATAAAGAGACAAAAAAACCCCCAAAAAACAAATAGCAGGAGAAAAAAATTAGCTCTGATGGAGGTCAGGGTCAGGAGCTCATCCTACAGGTGTTGAGCAGGAGGTCATAGCCCAGCCCAGTCAAAGCAATGTGGCATCTCCAACACTCCCTATGGGCAGCTCTCATTTCATACCCTGCTGGCATCTTGTACAGTGTCTGCCCTGAGACAGGACAGAACTATAATATACAAAGAGAAAAGTGAGCACATCACTTGGACAAGAAATCACAATGCAAATTCTCAGAGTTCAGGGAGCATGGCAAACCTACAGCATTGCCCACCTTCAGTTATATTTGCAATGCAGGTAACAGTGCAGCACAGAACAGACTGAGCTAATTTTAAACAAGCATTTAAGAAGGTAAGATGCCTTGAAATTAAAGCTCTGAACATCCATGCAATTTCTCCAAACTGCTCTTTCCAGGTTTATCAGTTACCAAAAAAATTTAATAGCTGCCAGATGAAAAATGTTAGGGAAATCAATCAAGGGATCAGAATCAGACAAATGCATGGTGTCAGTTCTCAGTTTTCAACAGAGATGTCCCCAAATAGTCCTGGTCTCCAAAAAGCCTAATGTTTCATTTCCCCAAAACATCAAATGTTGTAGTGAGACCAAAGGATGCCACAGGTGAAGCACAACCCTTCCTTGCAGCCCCCTCCTCTAACTTTGTCACTCTGCTGTTCTGGCAGAACTTTCAGCACAAGTACTTCACCCACAAGCTCAGTGGTTGCCTAGTTCATGCTGGAAAAGACAGGCTAAATGAATTGCCTAGATTTTTTTTAATTTCCCCCCTATACTTTCTTTAGTCTGGTGTGAACCATCTGAAATATTACAGAATTTTAACCAAAAAACCCCAGAACATTGAAGTATATTTAATAATGGCAGGAAAGCCTTGAGCAGAGGGGATACATACATCGTCCCAGAACAGCAGAAGTTACAGAGACATAGTACCAGTGTAAGCAACCAAAAACATTTAGGCAGCTTTCCCATACATATCTCAAAGAATAATTATTGCTTCAGAATAACTCTAAATTTACTATCATATTCACAAATAAAACAAATCCCAAAGCTTATGGCTGACTTCAGGCACTTACATTTTAATAAGTGCATGGCACACTGCCATGTTCAAATCTGTCTCTGTAATTATGGTTTCTATGCATAAAGCACCCAAAAGTGTATGAGATTGCTGACCCAAGAATTTTGAAAATGTCATCCTTGGTGAATCCTTTAGTGCATATTAACAGTTAAGTGTCTTTTTTGATTTTATAGGAGTTATAAATTTTGTATTCTCTTTAAAAAAAGTTCTTAATTGAAGCTAAAGAATTCAGTAAGAGAGAAACCAAAACTTATCTCTGCAGTATCCACCTGGCAACCAGACCAGAGACAAAGCAATAGTCTGAAGTATTTCCTGACTGCAAGTTCTGAGCAGTCACTTGACTAGAAATCCCTAGTTGGGCTAACTATTTATCCTGGCAATATCTATAAAGATACCTGTCCCAAGGGGAGACTCAGTGCCACCTTAGCAGGTGGCTATATATATATAGGTTATATATTTACTGGGTACAGACAATTTAAAAAGAGAAAGTAATCATAAAAACAGCCAACTTGAACTGGACTTACACACACTTCCTTTGAGGCAACTTGTCAGTGTTACTCAGCTACTTACACTGCATGGTTTGGCTCCATTCATAGATCCTACTTCTCTAGAGGTGGGGGACACATTAATGCATTTTATCATCAAGTTTAAGTGTCATTTCAGAACATTGGGCAGTGCTCTGAGGGCATCATAACAGAAAGCTCCTAGAGTGAAATAGCTATTGCTGAAGAGCTTTCAAAACAGGAAGGATTTGCTGCTTCTGTATTTTGGATTTTCAAAGCACAGTACATTGCTTTAGTTCTTGAATGTCAACAAGAGGAAAACCAAAATTATTATATAAAGCCTGCAGAGTGGATGCACATGATCATCAGAGTGTTTAGATTTTCAAAGCAGGATTCTTAAAAGATGCCAATTTGAGAAACTGAATTCTGCAACCTGTTATTGCACAGAGCACTGAAATGGAACTGGGAGAAACTGAAGCGTGAACAGGGAGGCAGCTGAAGGTGACCTTCAAGAAGCTGGAAAGGACTGAATCACTGGGCAGGGAATGTCATTATCAGTGCATTTCTTTATGCTGTACCAGCCACATTTTCAACAGACTACTGAACAAGACCACCACCAGAAAAATATGGTAGAGAAACACAAAATTACCTGGTTAATAACCATATTTTCTAATTAATCACATGGCAGTGGCAATACCATGGACATGGCTGGCCCTCTCTCCACCTTGTTGCAGGCAACTAACCTATTTATTTCTTAAAGGGGAAGAGGAGATGCAAACACTTCAGTTTGATGCAGAGGCAAAGACACTTTCTAAGACAAGGGGAAAAAGCAGAGACATTATGTAATGACATTATTTTCTGTTGTAGTGATGACTCTTACAGTGTCATCTGACAGCACAAGTTGTCTGACAGCATTAGAGCAACATAGAGTTTCAGAAAATGAAACACAGCAAATGCAGATTAATTCATCTATGGACATCACATTGGGTGAAAAAGATGTCCCCTCAGACATCTGCAATAGTGCCCATATTTCATCTCCTAATTTATTTACCACTTCAGTAAGAATCCACACAGGAATTTTCTAAGGAGCAAGTGCTTCCCTTATTGTACATTTGATTTTTCTCTACTTAAGATTCTCACATGCAAGTGGGATACTTTACAGGGCCATAAAGACATGAGGATGCCTTTGAATTGAAAAATATTACATTACACTATTTAAAATCTTCTTTTATATCACAGAACAGGAATAACGTTAATCAGCATTAATATTTCTCCCATTTAAAACACATTTCACCTATGAGAAATTCTCTCACCATTTGAGAAATTGTACAAACCATTTAAAGGAGAAAGTGGGAAGACAGGAGGCTTTCTGCCTATTCCTTCAGTGATCAATTAAATGTACTCAGTCATTGCCAGAGTACAAGTTACAATACCAGTTGCAGAAAGACAAAATAGTATTTATTCTCAGGTTTGAGTCCATCTCACTATATATTGCTAGAAATGCCTCTTTCACCAGGCAAATTTTAACTTTTACTATTTTTCCCTATTATCTCTACATAAAAGCAGAGTGCTGAGCCTGCATCTAGTGCAACTGGTGTATATAAACTTACTGACTACTGTTTGTAGATGGATGGAATGTATTTTCACTTTCATTTTAGCACAAACCTGGTGAGATGATGAGAATTTACACATAAATTGTATGGTGAATCAGAAAAGAGAAATCAGGATCCCTCTTACGACAAATGACCTGAAGATCCTTGGGGGTCCCTTCCAACTCAGAATAGTCTGTTATTTGTGAAATATAGGCATGATGAACTTGGTTTTATGACTCTATTTGCATGTCCATGATGTGCTACTGATCTCTGCTCACACTCACCTTTCTGTGGTGTGACAAGACTGACAGGAAATATGGATTGAAAGTTTGCCTAACGCTTTAATGATTCCAGGCTGAAACCCTGGTAGCTATGAAGTCATCCATAATGTGCTGTCACTGAGGAAATCAGAAAGTAAATTTGTCTCTCTCTTATGCAATGGAGAGGATGGTTCTTGGAGGTAAATTAGTTCAACTAACGAACTAGACCCAAAAGAAGTACAGTTATTTATTTCTGTAAGAAGGATTGCTGTGGTACTGTATCTCTATGTATTGTGATTTCTGAAAAGCAAGCCTGATTCTGGAACATTCTTCAAATGCTTAAAAACATGCAAACAAATGTGTTTGAATTTATCCTCTCAAAGGACAGCAGTCAGGCAGACTATTTTTGATGGAACATGGGCTCATGTGTGAGTATTAGGGAAAGAGGTCCAGAATGGGTATTCAGCCATTCACAGGCTTCAGGTTTCTTCTTTTCTCCTTGAAAAGCTGCTTTTATATTAGCACAGCTATTTTGTTTCCATGACTTTGCAAAAGCTTTCTTATTTTTCACTGTGGGAACAGAAGCAAGGAACTGTACTTGCCATTTGTTTGCAGATTTTTGCATAGCAAGTTCTTTCTGCATTATTTCAGCTGTTACTCAAGACTAATCACTGTTAAACCTGACAGACCTTCAGGGAAATTTCCCCCAGTCTAATGCAATGAAAATGGGCCAAGCTGACAACCTCAAGACACTGCTATTCTTAGGGCTCACAAAGCAGTTAAGGAACCGAGTTACCATTAAAACCAATAAACTACAAACTTGGAAAACAAACTTTCACCTGGTAAAAGACATTTGTTGCTATTGTACCAACAGTACCATCCTACTCTAGGTATTTAATTACTATGACTTTCAGCTCCATGGGATGGTTACTGGAGTAGTAAGTCTTAAGGCCAGAAGTAACCTACAGAAAAAACAGAACATCCAGCATTACCCAGTTAGAAGTCACAGTGGTGCAAGTTTTCACTGTGAGCAGCAGAGCCACTGAAGTTTACTTTCCCATAACTGATTCAGAGATTTAACTCTCTTTTGACATAGATCTCACTCCCTGGTGGCTTCTTTGCCCAGTAACATGCAAGCCCAGGCTGTGCTGTTCCCTCTCTAAGGGCACTTTATTGGGATTCTTTAATTAAACACCATCTAGTTTGAAGAAACTTGCTTGACCATAATTTTTACTGTTGCCTGAGAGAAATTTGACTGAAGTTAATCAACATACAGACTCATAGAGGTAATTTGACAGACACTGTCAAGCATAATGGGAATTTATTAGTCTTTTTTTTCCTCAAGAAGCCAGGCTAAAAACAGTGAAAGCAGGACAATTCCTTTAGTCTCATGGACAACAATACCCAACATGCACAATTTAATTTTCTCTTGATTTTGCTCTCAACAAAATGTCATTAGTTTGACTGCATCAGTCAGTTCCACAAAAAAATGAGGCCCAACTTTCCAGACAGTGACTCTATAAAGCAAAACCTCGTCCTTTCCAAGATACCACTCAATGTTAATTGCTATTAATACATACTCCTTTCTGATTATTAGTCAGATTAAAAGATTGTCTACATCTATATAGACAAGAATATTGCTAGCTTTAGTATCATTTCCCTGACATAACTGTTATTCAGGGCCATGAAATATACATTTATGCAGCTTGCAATTTATGTTGCTGAAAGCAGTGCCTCTGTATTTATCTGAATAGAAGGACACTGCTTGAAAATAAATCCTCTTTTAATCGAGCTGCTAAAGTGAGCCTCGTGCCCTGACATTTTGCCTTTGCACAGACACTTCCCTCTTTACCAATGAACACGGTATGCAGGAGATTCCTCATACCCACAATTTGCTTTGTTCCTTAAGAAGGGAGTCCTGGAAAAGCCATCTGCTATTGATGCTATTAATTGCATGATCAATATTCCAAGCTCACGTGCACCGATGCTCACTGTGTCAACTCTGCTCCTTTTTGGGTTTTCAGGGAACAGATTGGAACCAGAGGCATTCTGGGCTCAGGCTTTGCCCTCCCTTAGAGCCTGTGCCTGAGCACATCTCTCACCCTGTGTCACCAGTTCTGAAGGAAAGCAAGGCCAGGTACCCCCTGAGTCCAGCTGTTGTTCTTAACCTCTGAGCCAAACAGAATTGTGTAAAAAGCAGCAAAAATTGTCAGCCCTTTTCTGAAACTAACTTTCAGAGAGCTTCAGTTGAAACAAAAGCACAGAACCACCCCTCTCATGGTGCTGAACTGTGCTGACACCACTCCTCACGCTGGGTCTCCAAGCCCATCTAAGACTGGGCTAATTGTTCCTTTGTTTTTAAAAGCCAGACCCTGATCCCAACCCCCATCCCAGGTGAACAGCACCTACATTGAAACTATGACATAAGGCATAGACTTGTTACCCTGGCTTATTCCACGCTAACAGAACATGAGTGATTGAACTGTAACCCTGCAGATTCCACCTTTTTTCCCTTAAATCCTAACTCTTGCAGAAGACTTAGCTACCCACAGACCTCCCTAAAATTCTATGTAGTTCTGGAACCTTCCCCTAAATTTAGGGAAGAGCAAAATCCAGTAAAACTGAAGTTCTTAAAAAATGCTTTTGCAGAAAAAATTATAAGTGTAAGGTAGGGCCTCTCATGCCACCATCTACTCGCCCCAGGACAGAAGTCTGTCCTCCATCTATCCAGCACCATGTCGTGTATCTATGCTCTGAAACTGCAACCACAGCAATAAAAAAACAGCTACTACCAGAGGTAAAGTTATGTATAAGTTATATGCTGGCATACTGGTACAGACAGACAGATTAAAAGTGTTTGAGACACAAAGAATGCAATGCAGACTGCAAGTTTTCAGTCCTTTTCTGAAAGCCTATTCTAAACTCCAGCTTTAAACCTAAGCAAAGACATTATCCAGGATACATTTTCATGAAAAAATGTACACAAATGAAACGTTCTGACATCTTCCCTGCAAAAATGCTCTCTGAGTGATGCACAGTTATTCCAAAGACAAACCTCCCATTCAATTTAGAGTTTTCAGTCTGTAAAAATGTGTTTTTCTTGGCTAAAACAGGTCACAAGTTTGTAAGTGAAAATTAATGTGCATGATTCTAGAGAGTAAGATAGACACAGTTAATTTAACTTTAAAGGAAATTGAAAAGAGCACCAAACCTACCAATCACTGGAAACCCAGAGAATAAAAAAAAAATATATGTTATGTTAATTAGATAACATATGCCCTCAATTTTAACATAATCCTCTTTCATCACCACCCTCTGCAATATTGTCAAACAGACACAATCTGTGTTATAAGCAGAGAAAATGCTATTTGCAAGTTTTCACAGCCCATTAATGGACCTGCTCTGCTCTTGACCTTGACACTTCAGGCCATCCTAAACTTGGCTCATGTCAGTCCTGGATAACACTTGAAACAGCATTCAGTTAATAAAATTTCACCTGTGCTATCTTTCAAGTGACTGTGCTTCAGTGCATCAGGACATATCAGATCTTCCCCCTCTGCTTTTCACAAGTGAGCACCTCCCAGAAAAAAATACTGTCTGAAGAAAGGGCTAATTAGGAGCCCAAACTGCCCACACAGCTCTTTCGAAGGAGCTCAGCTCCCTTAGGAATCTTTGCATAAGGGAACCAAGCTGTACCCTGCACCTTCACAAGACTGACAAGGCTGCAGTGCAGAGATATGAGCCTGCACTACCTTGTTGAATTACCATAACAATTTTAGCAGCATTTCCCATTGTCTGATCAGAAGCAGCTGGTGGCTACAGAGGATGGACAGTCCATGACACAGTATCTCTGTTAGCACATGCCAAAGGACAGCTGGAAACCAGGTTAAGGAACTGTAGTGTGGCAGATTCACTGGGAGGTCCCAACAGGACAACGTCTAACAATGCAAGGCACAGGATCAAACAACAGGAAGCTGCACTAGCACAGCCCAGCCCTCCCCTCTGCTTGCTGTAAATGACACAGCAGAGACATTTCCCTTTAAGTACAGCACATGTTATTCTGTTACCCGGAGGCACACTGTCATGTCTGTCAAATACTGCAGCATAAATTTTAAACAAAAAGTGTCAAGGGTACAAAGGGGTTTGGTGCAAACCCTACAGCTATTTCTGCCTTTCATTCCCTTGCAAGGCTGCGCCAGGGAGACGTGTGGCAAACCAGAGAGCCAAGAGAACGGAAGAGAGGAGTTTAATGTATTGCTTACGGGGCATTTTGTGAACTAATAGGAAAATGCCCTCTTTCCCCAAACATTAGTTGTTATTTTTACCTGGTAAAATACCTATTAATATCCTGTCCCTGACTTAGGTTCTCTGACCTTTAGATTTTTTTAAGACCATAATCAATACTTGGCAGCATTTTAGAACAAAACATGCCCTTTAAAAAATGAATTTTTTTACTCATCTCTGCAACAATTTCTGAACTCCTTTTTAAAGCATGTCTTATTGCATTTCAAAGCTAGGTTCTTCTATACAGAGTGCATGTGCAAATGAAAAGCAAGACCAGCAACAAACTCCACAAACCTATTTCTGACCTACAGCAAACAAATGCAAGAATTGAATTGATAGAGTAACTCAGTATTTTCATCCACTTACTTGATTCTCAGCTGTGAGGAAGCAAAAGATTTCCAATTGCCACAAGTGCCTGAGCGTGATCTGGAGAACTGTGTTGTGCTGCACAAGTTTGAGTGTTGTGTTAGCTGTCATTAACAGTGTGAATTTTTGCCCTCAAGAATTAGCATGCAAGGGAACAATCTTGGGATTGTGCTGGCCTTGCAGTTGGGAGGCAGGCAGATGGGACACAGTTATGTAGTAAATTGAATGGGAGACAGTAATTCTTCATTACAAATTTAGTTGCTTCTGTCAGTTCAAATCAGAACTCGCAGTGCATGTTCCCAGCAGCTCATCAGGGGCACAGTGAGTGAGCACTACTCACCCTGAGAGGAACACCTGGTTCTACTCTGAACTCCTTGTGGGCAGTTCCTGACCTGGGTGATGGTTCTACACAGACAGCATTGCTGAGCTGGTGGTACTGCTCAGAATATTATTTCATTAACTCACCATCCATAAAACAGCACTAGCTCAGGGAAATATATTCAGCAACCTGGAATAGTGGTAAGAAAACACTACCAGGCACTGTGTGCATCACCAGAAGTGACACCTTATAGCACATTTCTGCATCTTTAGCTTGGTTCATTAACTGTCCTCAGTCTTATTTCTTCCTAGAGCAACAGGAGTGTCTCAGCTGCAGGAGGAAAAACTCAGGACAGCAAATACAACAGCTCTGACTTTGAATGATTTTACTGCAGCTCCTCTAAAAATTATTTTTAGACTTATTCAGCCTTCTGAAGAGTGGCTAAATGGGCACTTAGCGCCTTGTGCAGACACTGGAAAATATCCAGTGTACAGAGACCATTTGATTCTTTCACCACATCGTTAGATATGGACATGGCCACTGCAATGGGAAGGTTGTCATGGAGATGAGGAGGAAGAAGACGGCAGTAAAATTCTGGCAAGTGACCTGGAAGAACCCAAGGGGAATTTGTCTCTTCCTTTGCATGTATGAGATTACTGTCCTCTCTTCTCATGTTACACTGTGTTTTCAGTGAGTATATCTACACATCCATGCTGACACAAGTACAGATGAGGAAGCATCTACTGAGCCCAGGTTCCCAATTTCTTAGCCATGCAAGTCACCTCAGTGTCCACAAGCTTCATTAAGATCAGAACTTACACTGAACCTCTCGAGGCCTGGAACCCAAGGGGAGGTAAACCTAGATGCAGACACTGTTCAATCCCTCCTGTAGCTACACAGCTCTACTTAAATGCTGGCAGGACTATGGTTAAAGATGGCAACTAAGCCTATGGAAGCTCAGCTGTGAGCTACACAGCAGACTAACATTTGTACTACTTAAAGGTCAAACTTATTGTGTAAATAAATTGTTCAGAAGCCATAAACAGGGGTAAATCCAAAATCCAGTTTAACCAATCAAAAAATAGCCCTACTCCTGCCTTCATTAAGACTGGAATTTAGCTGACAATCTGATGTTCACTGCTATGCTTCAGACTGCCACTGGATCACTATGATGTGTGAAATCAGAGACCCATAGACACCTGCCTATAGAAATTCAGAGTGAAATACTCTCTTTTCTTCTCTATCCCTAATGAAATTCAAGCATTTAGAGGACTGTCTCACACATCCACTTGCTGAAACGTTTCTGCTAAATCCAAGCTTCTACTACAGCTTTGCCAGGTTCTGCTTCAAATTCTTCAACCACCATCACCAAAAACTCAACTCTCCCTCTCTTAGTTCCATTTTCCAGTATGGTGTTAAAGACATTGATTTCCATAGCCTGTTTTATGCTAAATTTAGCTAACAAGAATGCAGCTGTGACAGATTTGAGGTATCTTGAGTTACAATAGTTTAATGCCTCATTTACTTCTTTGTCTGACCAGTTCCACATACACTAAAACTGTCAGGTTCATTATGGAGACATAAGCAAAAGCTCTGCCAAAAATATGACAGATTGATTATTTACACATTTTTAGAAATGCCTTGCCATGAGACCTCAGTTTGAAGATCTCAGACCTTGACTCTAAGCCCAGAGGGATCTCCTGTTGGCTTTACTTTTTGACAAAACAAATACAAATGCTTCAGATTCATAGAAACAGCTCTATTTCAATAAATTCAGGCTTGCTTTAGCTGAACTGTGGTATTACTTTCAAATGGCAACTGCCAGCTGTCCCTGCACTAAGCCTATGGAAGAGAACACTACTTGTTTTGATGAGAACTCTATTTTCCTCCAGTGACCTGCTCTTGTTTACAACCATTGCACTGCTGTGCCCTTGTTCTGCTTAAATACTGCACAGGAACCCTGTAAACACATCACCGTATATAGGTGTGTTCTCACCTGTGATCTCCAGGAATCTGGTAAGCTTAACACAGGCATAGTCAGTACCTGGGTGCAAGACTGGGAGACAAACTCTGCAGTGATAGTTAAAGCTGGGAATCTGGTCTGCAAGGGTTTCTCTAGAATTCTTGCACAGAACAGCTGGCTGGTGCCTCATGGGGCACCATCGAGACCTCACTCCCACACAGTCAGTGTGGCATTATGTACTATCAGGAAACCAAGTCCCTGATACTCTGTGATCCAACAAATACTCTTTGGAGGGAAGCACAATTTGCCACTGAAAGAGAAGGACAGCACTATTTACTAAATCACAACAGCAACATCCTGGGTTTTCTTTCTCAGCTTCTGAACCAGACTGAAATATGCTTTGTTTGCAAGAGCCGATGAAATCGTGGCTCCAGATGTGAGCAATGAGCTGCTGCTGTATCTGAAAAGTAAACTTGCACTAGAAAATGCTTATTTTTGGATATTGCAACAAGGAGACATATATTTGGTGTGAATTTACATTACGATCAAACTGAGATCACCCAGGGGATCATAACTGCACTCACATCAACAGCAGATTTCCCACTGACTTAAATGGACAGAATGTCAGTGTTAGTTTAGTAATGGTGTACAGCAAACCCATACTGAGTTGGTGTGTTCAGATTTTCAACTACCTGCTTTACCTTGCTCTCTGAACACCTTTGAACAGCATCTGATTTCCAGGGTGTTTGTCCTCTTGTTTAAATTAAGAAAAGCCCTTTTGAAAATGATGGTCAAAGGTAAAACTACTTGCCAGAAATTTTACAGGTCCTGTTAAGGTTTTACATCAGCAACAAACTGAAGGCAAATCTCTCAAGTCTTTGGCAGGCAACCAACCACTACCTTATTTTTTACTATTATATTCCAAGCCTTGTAGAACCAAGCAGTCACACTTTCATTTTGGTTTCTGGATTCTCACATATGAATGAAGGTTTTTTAATGTATTTTAAGTGTGATAAAACCCAATTTAAAATGTATTTACTTTTAGATTCAGCAACAAAGATGATATTTCATTTTTTCCAAGTTTGCTGATGATAAAAGGGAGCAGACACACAGTTTCACAAAAGAAAGTTTAAGCCAAATCAAATAACTCAAGTAGAAAAAGAATTTAGGAGCTTATCTTCCCCTAATGAGAAACGAAAAAGATGGAAGCACACATTTTTGGCAGCATAACAACATTAGCTGGAGAACATTAAATAATTAGTTGGCAATGGTGAGCCTTTGATTCAACTTCTGTACTGTGAATGAGTTTTGCATTGCAAAGCAGATTTGTAAAATTTAATAGTGTTTTCACATTATAAATTTTTTCCTTATGTCAAGTATCTCAAAATCAGCTGGGCCTGCTGGACTTTAACACTGCTGCACACTAGCAAAATAAAATGGGAGATTTTCAAAGACAGAAATGGAAGTTAAACATCCAGCTCCTGACTTTCAGGATGACATTCAATGGGAACCAACTATTTAACTACTACTTATGTAGGAAAAAGAAAATGTAACATTCAAAGCTAAGAGATACAAGTGTGTCCAGGTGGCTGGACCATTGAAACACAGTTACCCCACCCCCCTGTCAAAGGGAAAAGTAAGAGACAGAATTCTGTGGTTCTCTAAAATACCTGTAAATCTGTTTCTCTTCAGCATTGAGAATAGGGCAAATAAAGACAGATTGTGCATCTAGTTTTTTAAAAAATAATAAGAATCAGTAACTTAGCCGTCTAGAGGAAGAGCTTTCTCCCCACAGGAAGAGCTGTCTTCCCCCCTCAAGACTCTTTCTGTTGGCATTAGCCTCAATCAATGCAGTGCAGTCACCTGTTTTATGAATTATATAGTTCCCAGCAGGAAAAAATGGGAAAGGGAAAACTTTCTGAGGAAAAAAAACCAAAAAAAAACCCAGGGAGGATAAAAACTAGCTTTTTCAGTAACAGTGATGAAATTTGTAATAAAGACCAGCTGCCACTGAATTATTTTGTTATCCAACAGATCAATTGAATCCACCTTACGTTACACACACATTGTTATTTATACCCATTGCCTGTCAGGACATTGCCATCTCTGTAGAAATGAGCAAAGTGATTTACCAGGCAGGGTGGTGTCTGTGGCACAGCTGCACAGCGAGGACTGGAAGTGCTGCCTCTCTTGGGACTTCTAAACAACCCAAGCTCTCAAGTACTTTGTAGCCTGGAAGGTCAGACAGACACAATGCAATAACATCAGAACAGTTTCCCCAGTGTTACAGGAGGAGTTATATGTGTGCAGCAATGAGGAAGGAGAGCTAAAAACCACTGGGGTATTTTTTCAGGGTAGGCTTTTACTGTGCTACTGAAAAAGCCAAGGTGATACTGTGCAGGGGTAGGGTTGGCATGATGGCATCAAATGAGTAAGGTTTGCTCAGGCAAGTTAGGATAGGACAATCAGGCCTACAGAAGGATGCAAGAAAAAATATTACAAAGCTGTGTTTCAACGGGGTTATAATTTCATGTATAACTAAGGAAATGTAGTGTCTATACAGTAACAGAAATACTTGCACAAAATGTGTCACTGTTGCAAACCAGCAATTTCAACTGAAGATACAGCAAAAACAATCCAAGAGAGTCAGTCTGAGCTAATTGCTGTGATGCACAAAAGCTGAGCCAGCTGTGTTATTTGTTAACTACAGGATGCAAGAGCTGACTGATTATTCAGATTATTTGCACAAATATGATGAACTATTTTAAAATAAAAATTAAAAAAGACAGCGTTACTACTACGCAAATCCAAGAACAAGGCAACCTGGTCCCTTTTGCCTATGTAAGATATTTCCCCATGCTACTCAAAAACAAAAGGAAGCCCCAGAAAGAGGGGAATCAAGGAAACAGCTTGTCTCCAATACAAAGTGCCTACAACACAAGTGACTTTTTAGAGGGCTGTCAGCACTTAAATTCACCAGTTACATCCATTTATATGGACTCTTGCTGGGACAGTAAATTAGAGCAGTTTCAACAAAAGAAAGCCAGGTTTTGAGGCAACATCCCAGTAGAACAAGTAACCTAATTAGTTTGGAGATGAAGCCTGGTAGATTTATGAATGGTATAGGCCACAAGTTCCCACAACAAGGACCTGGATTTAATCACACAGGAATCCCTGTTTGTTCCTGCATTTGTTCCTGCATGTGGGGACTAATTTCTCATGTGCCTGGAGGTGCCATGGTTGCTACTCAGCCCTTCCACAGAAGGGACAGAACAGTTACAACACAGGTTTACACCAGAGGAGTGGAAAACCCCTTCTGGAGTGCTCAGCAAGGATATTTCTGAACTGAACAAATTGCTTACCTTTCCAATGTTCTTTGTTAAGCTTTTCCTGGTAGTTTGCTGTCACCATTCCCAGGCCACTTTTAAACTACAAAAGGCCTGCAAATCACACTGTTTCTTGGTAGTAATACTACACTTACACATTAAGGTTCCATTTCTGCCAGTTTTATAAGCCCTTGGGAGTTGTATCTATATAAACAGCAGTGCCACAGACAGTACTACAAGGTGTTAGACAGTTTCACCTCATATGCAACTTCACTGGGTTACTGGAACTTACCAGGTTAACCAAAAATTCTCCTTAATATTGACCTGTATACAAAATATCAACAATGAAACCTTGTGTGTGAAAAAAAAGTTGCACTTCCAAGTATTTATGTCATATATTAAAAAAGGCACTCACATCTTTACACACTGATATATTCAAGCTCTATCTAAGCTATCTAAGACCTGAGTCTTGGCTTTGTTGCTTTTTGTTAGAATTCCCAGTCTGAATCCTGCTTGTATACTGACTAGCTACATTAAACAACTTCATCTCTTTTTAGTATCTTGTGCCCTTATCTCTGAAGGGCAGGGACACATCAGACAGATAGCTCTGCACATTGATTCAGTAGGAAGGACAGTAGATAGTTTAGATTACTTGATTTGTTAGTTCTAAAACTTTCTGTTAAGTGCCAAATACTTCTTAAATAGTGTGGGTCAAGATTTTCTGATTATGTCAACGTAATTAGCAATGAGAAACTACAAACACAGAATGAACCCTCAATCATAATAAGCTCAACTAACTGCTACAATACAACCCTAAGAATTTCAGCTTAGTAATTTATATGTACATCTCTTTACACCTAGTCACCCTAAGTAAGAAATAATTCTCATGTTTCATATACTGAGGAAAAAATAAGAGAAAGCTCAAATATACTTGTTTTCCTGTCCTACAGAACTGAAGAAGTTATTTATGAATGTGAATTTATGTGGTACTTCTATTCTGTAAGTGTTCTGACACATTCATAGTTTACTGTTGGTGACCCTACCTTGCTGCATATAGTTTTGACTGTCAGACATTACCATTGTCTTCAACCTTCAAAGTGCTTTCTTAGGCAGTATTTAGCTTTTCATCATGTCACAGACATTCTGTTCACATTATATTTGATTGCCTGTAAACAAGGAAATAATCAGCATAAATTAATCTTTTAGGTATTCATGTAATTTTACCTTCATTAATTCCATCTGACTTCCCACTAACCTGGAAAGGTTTAAGTGGGGGTCCACAGAGGGGTGGAAACGCTGCTTAGAGAACAATGACTGGAATTACTTTAGCTGGTATGCAATTCCCATAACACCACACCCCTGATCCTGCACTGAAATTCTTATGACTAGAAAAACAGTGGGGAAACCATGTTACTGTATAAAAAAAGCTGCTTTTGATAGAAGAGGGTAAAGTTTCATCATGAAAAGACATATTTGCACCTGGACAAATTCACCATTTTGCCCAGAGGGAGAAATACAGCCATTTACACCCTGAGGAGGAGTGTTGGCTGGCAGAAAGAGCAAACTGTACACTGGATCAAGTTTTCACATAGTTGCAAAACTATCAGTTTTCATATTAAGTGAAAATTTGTACTTTTCTACAGCTCTGTTTTCAATATTCTCCATCACCATCAGTCCAGGGACCAGAAATCCCAAGGTCAAGAACAAGCCCTCAGTTTTGGAGTCAAAAGTTCAGAATGACCTTTTAAGAAAATAGGCACCTTTTCACTGGTCCCTCTAGGTCTTCTGGAGTTACACTGCTTTTTCACCAGGAACCACTTGGTAACACTTCTAATTAACAGGTTAAATTGCAGCTCTGTTAAATAAAATCAGATATTACAGGGGAAATGCTTTTCTTCCCACTAGCAATCCTAAATCTTCAAAAACCAAACCAAGAGGAAGTTTAATCAGGAATTAGTTTGACTACATCACTTTCCTGACTTAGTTTACAGAAAATTAATTTGCATCTATTAGTAGTAACCTAAAATAGTCTGCATTAATTGGGGCCTTCTTAGGAGGCAACTGACTTTCCAAAGATACACATCTGTGGCCTACACAAAGAGATCCTGGGCACAGAACACACAGAATTGTTTGGGTTGGAAGGGACCTTAAAGATCATCCAGTTCCCACCTCCTCACCATGGGGAGGGACACCTCCCACTAGACCAGGTTGTTCATTATTAACACTCCTCAGTATTACGATAGTATCATAGAGCCCGATGAATATGATAATCCAAATTCCCTCAATGCAATTCTATAAGAGACTACAGCTGACACAATGAGGTCTTAAATCACTGCATAATTGTGGTCACCTCATCAGTCCTTTCTGTAGAAACACAGCATCTCTAAACCTACCTAAGCATAATAAGCCATTTTGAGAGCACTACTGCTAGATTATTCCCTGCTGTGGGGTGAGAATTCATTTTTCCTTATACAAATCTCTGCTGACTAATAGCTTAACTTTTTTTCCTTTGTCTTTGCCTTATTTTCAGCTAAAAGAATGAATTAGCTGGGTTAACTGTGAAAATCAATTAAACTCTAGTGGAAGGTGCCCCTGCCCTTGGCAGAGGGGTTGGGACTAGATGAATTTAAGGTCCTTTCCAACCTAAACCATTCTTTTCTACATAGCCCACCTACTATTTTTCAGGGTGGCTCTGCTGACATTCTGCTCTTACCCTGCCTTTAGCAGAGACTACCAGGCTTCTTGTTCAGTCCCAAGAATGCTGTTTAGTCTGTGAGCTCAGGATGTTTGTAGATGTTACTGTTAGATTTTTTTTTTTCGCAATGCTGACTTCAGTTTTCTTGTAGAAAACAAATGTAGTTAGTGAGCTAATCCTGCTTTCTCCATTCATTACCACAACATCAGAAAGCTACAACTCAAAGGAAAAATTGTATAAACACACATAAGGAAATAAACATCTAGTAAATAGATGCAAAGTCAAATCAGGAGGAGACCTAAGCAGTTTTTGTTTCTTGTTAACAGTGTAAACTCACCCCTTCTCCATCTTACTTTTATGATTGGATGAGCAAAGAAGGGTGACACCAAATGCATGAAGAGGCCCAGGAACTTCTGCAGCTTTATCCCATCTCCCTTGAAAGCTGCTGAGGAGAACCAGGTACAGGAACATTCCTCTACTTGTTTTCCAGAACATGCAAACTAGATAGACTGGATATAATCGAGTAAGGTGTGTGTCTGAATGCAGATTACAGTTCAGAGCCTTATTCATCCCAGGGAGCCAAAGAATCATAGAATAAGAAGCAACTCAGAACCGTAGTAACTCCCTGTTTCCTCCAGATGCTGTCTCTACCCAAATCCTTCTTCGGGAAAGGGATTTACAGTGCAGAATCCCAATGTTATTTACTGTTCAGGAACAGGAAACTTAGCAGATACTACATGTTGTCAACTCTACATTTGAATAATCAGAGGTCTTTTCACACCTAGGGAAGAATAAAGCTCAAAGTTCATGAATATTTATCTATCTCTCTCAAGGTATTTGGGAAAGAGGGAGTGGTAGCATCTTTTGGCTTATCCAGTAAGCCAGAACTCTCATACTCTTACTCATCTTTCAGCATCTTCCCATGTCTGCCATCTCTAAAAATCCCATCCCTCCCAAATTAATTCTGAACACCCTTTCATGGAGGGGGAGAAAGGGGAGATAAGTGACAGCCCAAGTAAAAAGCTCAGCTCCTGAGCATTACCAGAATGCTGCCCCACAGAAAGATCCATCATAGCTGAGGACCACACCAGTGTCCCTGCCCTGCCATAAGGAAAAAATTTTTTACCCTGGGAAAGAAGGTGATGGGAAGAAAGTATAGTTGTGGCTGACCTGAGCTCTGGGGAAAAGTTAGCTCAAACTGGTTCAGCCCTGTGTGGTCAAGGCATTTCAGTGTGTGTGGTTTTAACAGCTCTGAGCTGCTGTTGCTTGAGAGGCAATATTCCATTTACATCCAAGCTATAAAGTTTTGGCAACAGTCACCTCAGTTTATAACAGTTAAGGACTAAGGCAGATATTCTTCTTGCTAATGGGGAAAGGTCAATATTCTTTATATTGGTGAGTTTGGGCTTTTTTTTTTTGCAAAGAAAGCACTTGAAATTTTTTCTGCTGCCTGAATGAATTAGGGAATAATATCAGACCACCCCACAAGCATAGCTGAATGGTTGTCATTTTTCAGTATTTTCCCTCAGCTAGTCTCTTAGGAAAATGTGTGAATGATAATAGATTGTTCTTGTTTCAAGTAATTGAAAGCACATTCCCAAGTCTTTAAACATATCCAGCACGAATCCAGCTGGAGCTCCCCAAACCAACTTGCAAGTCCTTCAGTCACTGTGAAGGCCAGAAACATTTACAGTGGCAACACAAGATAACAGGACTGTTCAGCAGAAATACTTCCCTGGAGTGGAGATTCTTCTGGAGATGTTGAGGAGCTATAGACAGCACAAAGTCTGATGTGGCCCTGAAAAGTACTTAAACCTTCTCAATGAGAAAATCTAGCACAGCTAAATTTGGATAAAAGTTTTGCAAAGCTGTACTTTGAGAGCTTTATTCCCTTAGGTGAGAATTACAAAGGGGCCACTTCCTCCATTTAAAAATATTGTTATACATCTAACTTTCTACTATGAAAATAATAATAAACAAAACCAATCACATTACCTTCTCACCCCTTCTAATTACTTTAAATCTACAAAATCCTTTCCCTGGCAAAATAGAGAACAACTCTATGCAACAGGAATGCACCAGGCTGAACAGCCCAGAAGGATATATCCTTGTCAAACCATATATTCTTTTCTAACACCTTTGCATACAAGTGCCATTCCTCAGAGAAGGACAAAAATAAAATGCTTGCAGAAAAACATGTGGCATAAGATCAGGAAAAATTCCCATCAGCAACATAGTAAATTATATTGTTCAGTTAAAGTGACAAACCAATTAAAGATACATATATATGAAGGGGGATGTAGGAAAGAAAAGTTCTTGGAGTGGTTGGTTCTGAGGGTGAAGGGCTGGGGCAGGCGGAAGTAAGTAGGATGAGCCTTAGTTCATCTTTTCCATGAATTCCCCTGGAACAAGCCCTACGCAGCCTCCAAGCACAGGGTGATGAATTCCACCCTAGACAAAGAGCCTAATCCCTTTTAAACACCCGAAGAGATCATTTAGGTCTGAGCTATCACAAGCCACCAGATCATGGCATCCCTTTCACATGCTGTTCAGGCACACTCAACTGCCTTCTTCCTTCCTGCTCTCACCACTATTTCAGATTGTTTTGCACTGATCATTAAAAGCTTTCTTATATCCCAGCTAACAGCCAGCAAATAGTTCATTTTGTAAGAGCAGGTCTTGCAACTTAATGCTTTTACCCATAGAACTTACCCTTCTAGGTTTTTTCTTCTGTAAATCCACCATGCTCTGGCAAGATATACACACTTTTTGTCCATGATCCTTTTTTATAACCTTCTCTCTTTTATAGGTGCAATAAAGCAGAGCTGTGAATGTACCCCAAGTTAAGTCAGCCTGAGATTTACACATACAGAAAAAAAGCTGTTTATGCTTTTATTTGGCATCCCAGAACTGGTTGTTTTTTGTTTGTTTGTTTTGTTTGTGTGTGTTTTTTTTTTTTTTAGATAAGCAAGAGTGATCATTGTTGGAAACTATACAGGGAGTCTTCTCTCCTGCCCAAGTGACAAAGTGACACTCCTGGCCTAGAGCAAAAATCCTCATTAGTAGTTTGTAACTAACTGCATATGCATTTTGCACTGAGAGTTAATCTTATTTTGCTGGTCCTTAAGATATTTGCTGCCACACTTGCACGTTGTATACCCATTTTCAGAAGTTTCAATGGATGACCACGTCTCAGAACAGACAGCTTTGCATTTTGTCTGGAATTTAAGCAATTTCAACATGTACATCCTCAGTCCATCCCAAGTGTCTGCTGCAGAAGCAGGATTAAGAAAAGCTACCAACTTCCAAACAGCCACAGATAAAGGAAGAAACACTCCCTTTGTAGAGGTCTACCCAGAATTAGCAGTAATTTTCACCATGTGGAGCTTGTCTTTGAAAGCTTCTAGTTCTCATCACACAATTTCATCAGGGACAAGTATCTCTGCATTAGTGAGCCCAGTCTGAAGAGCATCCCTTGAAACATTCCACCTACAAAACCAGAAGCTCCTCTGCTCCAATACATCTCCCACAGTTCAAGGCACCAGTTTGTTTGCATCAATTTGCTCATGAGAACTAGATTCCTGTCCTGGCATTTCCTGCCTTTTACAGAAGCTGTACAGGAAGATTAGGATGTTCTGAGTCAGCACAAAGCACAGTGGCCGGCAACAGCACATACAAGATGAGAGGAGCGTTTGTCTTTGTAAGTACATTTTATTTTAGTGTAAGTGCATTATCAAATTCAAGGGCTTTCTTTTGTGAAAGAGGTCATTGTTAAGCCTCACATACTTTTAGGTTGCATCTATGTCAGACTACACTGATGCCAAGCCATAATCAATTAGCACTTTAAATACACCTTCATTTTATATACATGCTTGTTGACCAGGGTAAGCTTAACAGGACCCCTCCAGCAGAAGGTGTAGTAAAGCAGATAGACAAAAAACATCCTCAAAAACTTCACCTGAGCTCAGCCCTGCCAAGTTCCTCTAAGAGGGCAGAAGTGAAAGATCAGTAACAGACAATTCCAGTTATGCCAGTTAGAGGCATAATTTCAGATGTGCCAGGGTGCCACAGTGGTTCCCTGTGCTGGTTCCAGAGGACTGACCAGCTCCAACCCTGGCTGAAGTGGAAGCTATGAAGTAGAGCAAGGCAGGTCAATTCACATTAACACTTACTGAAAAAAAAGTGCTGATTAAATGCAACTTTTGAAGTAGTTCTGAATAGCTAAAAGATGCTGAGGGGGAAGAAAAAGACCACACAATCACCAAACAAAACCCATGTATACATTTGCAGAATGATTTGTGAGGAAGTTCTGTGGACAGACTTCGGATCAAACACAACATACTGTAAGAAAATCAGTATCTAACAGTGTTTCGAGGACTTGGTTATAACAGCACTTACAGATAACTCTGAACATTTTAAGGAATTACTGCCCCTCATTTTTATTTTTGTCAGCACTGGTTTGTGATATCTGGCACTTTAAGTGGACACAAGTTTTCTGGTCACTAGTTACTGAATCTCAGTTGACAGGCAGTACCACTTAGTTCTGCAGAGGTAGCAGTGTTCAAATCCAACTGCAAAGACACATGCTACTAGTTGAAGTCATCCACAAATCCCTCTCAAAAGACCATATTATAGGTACAATACCGATACACTTTTCAGCTACTATAAAATGGCACAAGATAAAATGAGTCACTGGGATCTCCTAATGAATTGCTTGTTTTTAATCACAACTCTCCAGGCACTCTTATGTATCAATAGAAAAATTCAAAGGTTAAAAACAGTGTACAGTTTAGCACAGAAGGCAACATTTGAAGAGAAGCACATCATTTTAATTTGCTTTGAAGTTTAAAGCAATCCAAACAAAAAAGTTAACTATATAAATACAGAGTAAATGCACATAGTTTACAGCCAACTACATGTATGCAAGAATAATAGCAAACCTCACATGAGCATCAAAGTATTCTCAAACTGTCATCTGTGAGTGTTTAGCTATGACTCTGAGGGCATAGTTTATGTTCACATATGCAGGATAGGCAGACTCTTAAATAGAAGAACTGAAAAAACATAAAACTCTGTCTTAAACAGAAAGCTGAAAAAAGTACATTTACCTAGGCACAGTTCAGCATTCTGCTTGTTTCCAAATTTGAACAGTTTAAACAGGAAGTAACACTTATAAAGGCTCTCCAATGTTTTGTCTCTGCAAGCATTCTTTTACAATGCTACAGTCTGAGGAATGTTACAGAGGTCATAGGAAAAACAGAATAACAAACTGTCATAAACAAACAAACAATCAGATGTCATTAACACCTCAATCAGCAAGGGAATATACGGAGTGCATTATGTAAACAGAACTAGATCGGTTCAGTGTTAATATACAAGTGGACAGGTGATGTTTGTTACAATTAGAACAACCAAAGACTCCACAGCTCCCTCCTGTAAACCTACTTCAAACAACCCAGAGGGGCAGATCAGAAACTCAGACAGGAACAGATCTATCGACCCATCAGGTGAAAGGCTGGGCTCAGCCCCCCCGCAAGACACCACAGCTCAGCTGCTTCCACACAGCACTGCAGGAACCGAAGGGACAGGAGGGGCTCAGGAATGTGTCTGCATCCACGGGAATCGATTTTCCACGGCTTTTCCTCGCCGCGTTCCCGGTGCGGCTCAGCGGAGCGGGCTGTGCTCCGCTGCCACCTGCGGGCCGCGCCGGGAACTGCAGCTTCCCACACCCAACCAGCGGGCCTGACATTTAGGCCTGACATTTGGGCCTGACCCAGGCGAGGGAAATAGCGGGAAACGAGTTAATTACTGAGTTTCAGACATCCCAGACAAGTGTTACAGAAATACACGACACTCAAGTACAAATCAAGATGACCAAGTTACTGGAAGTTTTAAATGCACTCCTTTCAGCTCTGTACTTGAAGATATTATTGAATGTAGCATCTTTTTATTCCCTTTCAGTTTTTATAATAAATATGAAGAAAACTATATAAATAATGTACAGATCTTTGGGAAATATTTCAGAGGTAACTTTGCAGGTACTGGTAGTTTAAAACTAACAAAAAAATCCCAAGAAATTTTGGGGTTATGTTTGGTTATGTAAAGCAAGCCAAAAAGATTACCCCTGAAGTTTAAAACAAAGCTGGAATATCCTTTAAAGAAGTGGAATAATAAGCTGATTGTCTACTTTGAGCTGCTACCTCCCATGTTCAATTGTCCTTGTTAACATGTCCATATCAACTCCAGGGGCTCTACTCTCCCCCAGAGAAGGCACACACACAGTACCTGGGGAATTCATGGGAGACAAACACAGAACCAAGGGACAATGTATCCAAACAGAGGAGAGTAACTCTCATGAAGCCTCGGCTAATCCAAGTGTTTATCACATTCATGAATTCCAAAGCTGAAACTAAGTTTTGGCTATGATTAAACAATCTGGATAGCCTGGAGAGTGACCCACTTTCCACATAACAAAAAAGTTACAGTAAGTCACTATTCCTGCACTATTCCTGAACAATGGCACCACAGCAGGGCTTAGGTCAGAGTCATGGATACTCCAGACTTTTCCTAGAGAGACCACTAGAAAAAGCCCACTTTAGAACACATTTAAGCACTCCTTTCACTTTCAAGTCACCATGGTCACATCTCAGATGATGCTGTGTCTTCAAAAAGATAACATTTTCCAAGAAGGGAAGTCAATTTTGCATTGCAAGGTCACTGTACATACTATGGGTGGCTTTTAGAGGAAAAGCAATTAATACACAGAATTACCTGAAATACTCAAGGACTTTGACACACTGTGGAGAACATGACAAGGGTCAAAATAAAGGAAAGCAAATGAGAAAATGAGACTGATTGTTCTGCAAGCTTTGAGCTTTTACATAGAGCCTACAGAACCACTGCAACAGAGATGCTATGGATCTACAGCATAAACTCCTGCACAGCTTACACAGAAATCAAACCACATGCTTTGCTTGAAACCCAACTGCATGTTCCAAACATAGTTTGGCTACAGATAATCAGTAAGAGGAAGAAAATTGATAAGCCCTAAGAAGACCACAAAGTGCATAAGAAGTCATTCATAAAATAAAGCCATTGCACACAATGCACAGTTCAAGTGTACTAAAGTACCACACTGGAAGAGTTGATAGCACAGTTCTGTCCATGCCAGTGTAGCAGCATTTGAGTAGAAAGTTATTGCCCCCAATTTATAATGATCATCTTCCTCTTAAGGATAATGGATGCAGACTGCAGAGATATCTAGAAAGCCATAAGAGTTCTTGTAACATTAAATTTCTTAACACTCCAGTTGTATGATTTGGAAAACTCTGTAAATTATGACAATAAACCAGCTAAGCCTCACTGCTGAATGCAAGGCATTGTTTGCTATTGGCTTAGGGAATAAAAACAATGCCTGAATATTCAGACAATGTAGAGGACAAGGGTACACTGTCAGCTGCAGTTCAGGATACAGGCTCAAGCTGACAGATGTGACACAGCAATTATAAAAGGGGAATGCTTTCAAGAAAATCTCAACTGCAATTTTCTCCATCCTTCTGCACAGAGCCTGTCTGCACAGAAGAGATCTATCACAGCTTCAGCTGGTTCCTGCTTTCTGGTCACCTTAGCCACAGTGATATGTGCTCTCTCTCTGTACTTCCATAAAAATACAGGTAATCCAGGACAGGATTTGCCACACATTTAAGGGTAATACAGCTTGTGCTTAGGCAGCATAAAACTATCTGAGTCAATCTTGTCTTCACAAACAGGAGGCAGGACTAGTTGAGACTTCTGATCACATTACAAATCCTTAGAAGTGGCATTCACCAACTTCTTCCTTAGCTGTGTGACTGACCTGAACAGGCTGGCAAGGAAAACTGATGATATAGGACAATGTTTCATAGGTCTCTCTAACTTAAGAAAAGTTCCAGAAAAGAAAAAGGATGATGCAGCAGAACTAGAAATCCACATACATCCAATATTAACAGACTGATAACCTGAAGAGTTCAATAATCAGATCCTCTCTTGCTAACCTACAACACTGCTCAAAATTTAAGGGGAATAAAAACCCAAACATAAGCAAACTAAAAAACTACAAAAAGTATCACCTTTTGTAGTGAAGAAATAACTCTGTTCTGGGTCCCTGCACCATATTTTGTCTTGAGGTAGTAACATGGAAAACTTTACACACTGACTTCTACCTCAGTCTCTTTAAGAATCTTCAGGTATAGAAATCTATAAAAGTACTGTCTTGGCCATTCTTCCAACAGGTTACTGTGAAGTAAAACAGAACAATCACTAAGAGAAGTGAATAAGGCTGCCCAAGAACATATCTTCCCTCCCTCACTCATCAGGTCTCTGAAGATGACTCCATGGCTTTGTTTAGCTTAACAGATGAAAAGGAAGTAATAATTTTGAATTAAGAGGTGTATGAAGGCATTCCCTAAGGGGCAGTTCCCATTTGTCACACTGCCAAGAGACCACACAATAAGGCAGCAAAATCATTCATAGTTGCCCACAATCAACCTTCTGTTTCTGTCTACAGCTGCTTGTTCCTGATATAGCGTTCCTTTTGCCCACCACATTGGCATTGACATTCAGTGGTCCACTCCAGTCTTTCTATCTTCCACCTTCTTCCAGGAGGTCTTGTCACACTGCTATCCATCGAGCAAGTAGACTACAACTTCATAGGTTGACATCATGATAGCTGTGTTTGGGATCTGTCTGATCAGATGCGTGGTTAAGCCTCGGTACAGGGATCCATACCCTTCCTCTCGCACGAGCAAAGACAGTGTCTGGAAGAAAGATCTGTATTTTGTTCCCTCTTCTCTTAGTCTTGTTCGTACAACCTCTGTACAAAGAAAACCACATGTGGTTACATTCACCACTTTGCATTATTTTCCCCAGAAACCAATCAGAGATTTGTTACATGAAAATTCCCCTCCTCAAGTTCTCAATCTCAGAACCCCTCTTTAAAAAAAGTAGCAAACCAAGCATAAGTAAGAAGAGAACACGTTACATTTTCAGCAGCATTAGATACCTGACTGAACAAAGCAAACTGATTTGCTTAGCTACAGTCCAGAAAAGGACTGTTGTCTGGGTTTACATTTTAGCTCAGAAGTTGACACTGGTTTAGTATTCAGTCCATTAACAAACTCCTTGTACACACAATTACTTTGCAGGAAAATCAAGTGCAACTGAAACACAAACTAGACAGCCTGTTTTCCTAGAAGGGAGACAAGAACTTGCCAGAAAAATTATGGAAAATTGCTGAGTACACAGAAAGATTCCAAATGAAAAAGCATCTCCTTAAGTACTTTGGGCCACACCCTGGTAAACCTTCAGCAAAATAGACATCTTCTAAGAGAAGGCCATGCTAGACACCCACTTTAAAGCACTTCCATTTCTGAATACCACATGACCTGCTAAATCTGATGTGAAAAGTTTTAGACAAAGAAATATTCCTTGTGCAAGTGAACCAAAGCTGGCTACAAATATCACTGAAAAGACTCCCTCTGGTGGACCTGACTCAGGTTCTCAACTCTACATGCCCCACTTACCATGGGGATATGCTATTGATGTTGCACAAGTTTTGGAAGTGGCAGCAGCCATCATCATTCCAACAAAGTCCGATGCTTCTTTTGATGACTCATCCTCATTGTCCATGGGAGAAGCAGTCTTATACTCCAGCAGTTTTTTCTTAATACTCTCATAAATAACAAAATGAATAACAGTCTCAGATATGCCTGCATAGGATGCTGACATTCCTCTGTAAAAGCCTTTAACACCATCTGATCGATAAACTTTTCGGACACACTCAAAAGCACTCATTCGCTTTTCTCCACGATTCCTGAAAGGAGAAAACAAGTCAGATATCAACTGGTGCTACTTGGGACTGGACAACAGTTAAACAGTTTTTCTTTCAGTGATGAGAAGACTTAGGAAATATCCAACACTGATGGTGAGGAGCTCCAAGTCAAATACAGTTAAGAACACACAGAACTTGAAAGTCTCAAAGACCTTCAGCACTAAACACAGATAAAGTATTACACAGAATCCAACCCAAACTTCATATGGTGACTAAAGAAAAAGTATCGTGTAGACAGGTTGAACAGCTCTAAGTCCCCCCAACTCTGCAATAAAGGATTGAACTGCTTGAAAACAGACTCCCAAATGGGCTGTCAGTGTCAGTGACTCATGAGAAAAATGACCATTTTCTTTTGCATAATGGATTTCCCCTAAGTGTTGCCTGAAATAAAGAGCTCCATAGCATGGTAATTACAGTGGATAAGAGTTTGAACAGCAGGACCCACAGCATTACAGCTCTCAGCAAACAACCAGCACATCAACCACTGCAACACTGGTAGCTGTTATTTGACTCAACTAAGCCACTGCTGATGTCAAGGAAAATGCTCATTAGATGTGACTGTATCAAGCAGTATTTGGCAAATAAAATTTTATTCCCATTTTGAGCTTGCTTATTGAGTTGTGCACATTGAAATACTTAGCATGTACACTGGGTTTGTGTGACCAGGTTTTGGCAGCAGGGGGGATACAGGGGTGGCTTCTGAGGGAAGCTGCCAGAAGTTTCCCCCATGTCTAGCAGAGCCAATGCCAGCTGGCTCCAGGATGGACCTGCCACTGGCCAAGGCCAGCAAATCAGAAGTGATAGTAATGCCTCTGGGATAATATATTTAAGAAGGAAAAAGTTATTGTGTAGATGTAATTGGGGCCAGAGAAAAGCAGAGTGAGAACATGTGAGAGGAACAACAATCCAGACACCAACAATCAGGTCAGTGAAGAATGATGGAGACAAGGTGGGAAACCCACGCTGGAACACCCACTTATTTTAATGAGACTGTTAACCTTGTAATTAATTATAAATTTTCTGGCCAGTCTACTATAGTGCTTCAAGCATACCTCAGAATGGAGATTAAAATAGTAAAGAATGAGAGTGTAACTTGTACATAGATCAGCATCAACTTTCCAAACCTGAAATGTTGAATGTTTAAAAATTCTATTTTGGGATGAGGAACATCACAACACTTCAGTAAAACCTCATCCCAGCAGTGATATTTCCCATTGTCACCATACCTGGCATCAAGCTGTAATCGTGTCTTTACCAACCAAATGGGATTAGTTGTTGTGATTGCAGTAAAACCTAAAAAATGTAAAAAGAACAAAGTTAGATGTGATAATACCACAAGAACTACTGCATCTAAGTTTAAAATGCACACAATAAGGTACAGAGGATGTAAGTATTCAGACTACACTGACTTTGCAGAACTACCCACTGTAGCCCTTTACTGACATTTTATGAATCCATACAGCCAATAAACACTTAGATTATTTTTAGGTTTTACACTGAGTATGTTTAAATCTTAGCAAGAAATGCCCCATATATAATAAGCCAAATTAAGTACATTTCTCTGCCTATCTAATACCAACCCTGTTTTGACACCACAGAACAGCAATGCCAGCTAGACTAATACCACAGCCAATTTGGCAAAAATGTCAATAAGAATGCATTGCAGAGACAGCTATAGCAATTTGACATGGTAGAAAACACTGTGTCAATTTACTTTGTTACCTGAAATACAATCCAAGTTTAAAAGCATGCAGACTGAATAAATACTACTTTTGGTGCAGTCAAAAGGCATATATTATTGTAAATTAAGAGACCTTTTAATACTGAACTATAAAGAGCAGTTAAATTTGAGTGCCAATGTTTTATTTAGTATTCAAAGCAGAGGTTGTTGGCTGGCCTAGGAATACTTTTACAAGCATATGAGTGTTTAAATTGTTAAAGTAAATACTACTACTTCTAATTATTCAGACAGCAACTATTCAGGCTTGCATAAGGGCCAAGGGTTAAAGCTTTGATTTTCAGGCCACTAAAGAAAAAGAAAAAGGAGGAAAAAGAAAAAAGAAAACAAAATAAAGAAAAAAAAAAAGAAGTAAGAATCACTCTTACTTCTGCACAACTGTGGAGAGAGATAGAGAGAGAGCAGAGTGAAAGGCAGCTCTGAAAAAAGTAAAATAAAACAAATCGAGTTGTAATACCACACATGCACCATTAATGAGGTGTCATGTCTGCAGGAGAGAATAGGAAAAGGGAAAAGCTGGAACATGGCCAGGCAAGAGATGATAAATTTAGACACTTGATTTCTAAGTGACACACATGGCTGGTATATCACTACAGAGACATGCTGCCCTCCTGCAGGGGGATGGAGAGGGATTGGGGGAAAGCAGAGTTACCTTACTCAGTGCACATCTGGTGCACCAAACTTCTCCAGGGAACAGGCTATTGATAAGTTTGCTTAGGGAGATCATTAGCAGCTTACAGAAATGTATTTAGCAGAACTGCTTGCACACACGTTACTCCTGGTCAATCACAATCTACTTGACATTGCACACAAAGGTCTGCAATACTCAGAAATGCCAGGGGATCTTAACTGTTCTAAAGTTTGTTCTGTTGCCACCCCAAATCTTAAATACCTCATGAGAATTTTCAGTTACAGCTCTAAAGACAAATTAAGTCTGGCAGCTACTAAGATTCAGCTGATTTTCTACACCAAGAGAACAAAAACACATTGGAGGCTTCTGTTTAATCTTCTGATTAAACAGATTCTTAAAACTGACTCAAACTTCTTAACCAAGAAACTTTCTGTGGTAGATAAAGGTTTGGAGTTGCCTTTTTTTTTTAAAATACACTAATCCTTTTGTGTATGTCTTGGTACATATATACCCTTCGTATGATGGAGTGAAATTCTAAGGAGACAAGTGTTTTAGGAAGGCAAACAATTATGTAAAAACTCAAAGCACTGAGGAACTACTCTGCCATAACAAGGCACAGGATGTTTTTGAAACACATCACATCTGCAAAATCAGCTCTGGAGCTCAACTAGCCAGAGGCTGTCTGGTCATTTAATGTCATAGGAACTCCACTGACTCCAACAGCATTTGAGCCCCAGTTCAGCTACACTGAAAGGAAACACTGGTTTTTTTTAATTTACACTATCACTTACGCAGTTTTAATTTTCTTTGACTTCCAATCAGAATCTTTCCATATCTAGAGTGGAGTAAAGGGCACTAGGAATGCACAGGACTGCAACAAAGGCTTTGTAATAAGGTCCCCACCTTAACTTTCCCTACCAACACATTTTCTAGGAAAGACTTCACTAAAAAAAAAAAAAAATACAAGATTAGTTCTTTAGTCTCTCCTAGTTCTTGATTAGAAGTGAACAACAAAAAAAATCTTTTGCATTCCTATTCATGTTGCATGCTTCAGAATTTTGTTCCTGCTAGACTGTATTTACAGCCTTATCTGCTCAGCCCTTTCTCCTTCCTATCCAACTCAAAAAAGGGGTCTCTGCAGATCTTAAATCTGGGACAGGAAATGCATAATGAGACAGTGGCAGTGTCTGGGTGACAGCAGTGACTGTAGTCACCCACAGCAGCAGCCTGACACTTCCCAGCAGGCTGGGACGAGTACATTGGAAATTTCCAGTCAAGGGTGGTTGGTTTGGAACTCTGTCCCAAACTGCACTCTTTGGGTATTGTTCAAGTGCAGCACCCCCAACAGCAGGATCAGACACTAAGCAATATGGTCAATTTTCTTCCCCCTAGGGCTGTCAAAATCCTAAACTGACAGTTCAAACCAAAGCTTTCAAATCAAAGGGCTCACAGTAATTCAGATTTCAAGATGAAATGACTACAGGTCAATTCTTACAGCTAAGGTAGTAAATATAGTCAGTGGAAGAAGAAAAATGAATTAAGAATTGAGTGATGCTGACACCAAGGAAAGCCCTCCAGAACATGAAACACACCATTTGAGATCTCTGATAGACTTTCACTTTTGAATAAAATCTCTAGCAAAAATATTTGCTAAAAAATAAAGGTTGGGGGCTTTCAACAATTACTATGAAGCTCGACCAATTGTTTCCTTTTTCTTAGCAGAAGTCTCAATGAAATTTATAATGCTTTATAATGCTTATCAGTGTATGTCTTGTACCCTTCAGAAAGATTCCAGATTCAACAGAAGTATAGATAAATTTGGCAACACTACAGACTCCTGTACTTTTCTATGAAATTGTATCCCACTTTCAGACAAAGAATTCTCAATCTACTTTTTCAGCTATACCAGCTACTGACAGGTAAGATCCCAGGTATTCCTATTATGCATCATATTTCCAAGGATAGGGGTTTTGCTTTTTTCTCTACAAGCCAATGTAATTGATAAGACACATATGAACATGGAATGCTAAATTAAAAATCCAAAGAAGTCAAATAAAAACAAACCAAAAGAGTAAACAGAAAGAGACAGAAAGGAGATTAAATACATATTAAAAAAGAAAAAGAAAAGAGGTCTTTGAAATAACATGACAACATAGAGTATCAGCTGCAGGACTTAAAAGGCAGCTCAGGACACTGAAAAAAAACCCCAAAACCAAAATGCCTTGTTTAAGCCATTAGGGGCTTCCAATTAGCCAGAGCTAAGTACAGTAGCAGCTACCAGTGAAAGGTATTTTCTACCTTTCCCTGAACTCTTGAGGAAAAAAAAAAAAAAAAAATCACTCTTATCAGAGTTAAGAAAAAGTGATGTCTTTGTACAATGCACATCATCTGAATTCAAGATAATGCAAGTGAATTCCCCTTGTTTTGTTTATTCAATAGATATTACAAACCCACTGTGTGGTTCTTACACTAGAGGCTGCAAGAGACGCTCAGTTCAGTACTCACGAGGTTTTAGTTAGTCCATATTTCTGCAGGAAGTGACCTGCGGGTGGGGAGCATGAGATGACACGATCTCACTCTTTTCACGGGAGAAATGTACAGTAAATGCCTAAAATAGACACAGGCTTTTCTGTATCATAACAACAAGCAGTGACCTCATCAGACACAAGTGTACAAATTGAATCCCATCGGAAGGATTTGTGAGTTATTGTGAGATCTAACTGTTTGCAGGTAAAAGTTTAGGAAAAAAAAGAAAGAAAAATAATCAAAACAGGCCACAGATATTAAAGTAGTTGTTTAAAATGCACTGAGTACTGAAATTTCTGCTCATTTGCAGCAGTTCAATTTTACATCTCCAAATACTTACCTATATAGCAAATTTACAAGTGAACCCTCCTCCTTTCCCACTCCCTGGAAAATATTATTCATAAAAGCTAGCCTAGTCTCAAGACTGAAAAAATAAGAGAGATGCCTTATGAAATCAAGCTAAGACCAATGAACTAAATATGCATTTTATCTGGTATGAATTAACTGTGTACATAGTGCTAAAAACTTACAAAAGTATTGTATCTCTGTAAACAATAAAGTGGTCCCAATTATTTTTTAATAATTAAAAAAAAAAATCTGCATTTGGGTTGGTTTGCCAGTGAAGTTCTAGAAAGAACAGCAACAGCAATACAAGGCAAAGCAGTTTTGCAGAAGATTTGCAACCATGTTGTCTGATTGAGGCTATGAATCATTAAAAAAGCAAACAAGAAAGCCATACAGGGATCAAGTATCTCATTCAGTTCTCCACAGTTTTTCTTCTCTGAGGCAAAAGAGGCCAAATACAATGAGAAGGCAGAGTTTATAGTCAATCTGAGAATTTAGCCTAACTTGGAAGTATACAGAGACTAACTATCTTCACACAAGCAAACACTCATTCTTGTAGTAAGCTCAGATATATTTACTGTCCTAGTTTGCAAAAAGAACCATGTGATATGCTGAGCAGTTAGCAAAAAGGATTGCTAAGCCTTCATATCAATACACAGATATTTTAGGTATGAGAGTGATGTGAACTATATGCTGGAAACTGGTACACAGCAAGGAAACAACGTTTATAATTGCATAAGGCATCAGTTAATAATATAATTCATTCTCCTTGGGATCAAACAAACTTATTAGAAAAATCTTAAAAGTGTAAATATACCATTTTTATCTTGAGAAGGAAGAATCAGGCCTAAAACCAAACAAAAATGCTTAAAATACCACACCTCAGCTTTTCAGTCCCCAAAACACCATGTACACAAGAATCCTTATTTAACAAGGACATCAGTCTAGCCTGAGATACTTATTAGCATATGAACAAGTAAACAGAACTGAAAGTTGACTAAAGTTCACTATTTGCGGTATTTTGATAATACAGTAACTTACAGGTTTTTTTTTTAATTGCATGTCTGCACCATTACCATATTTTGCAATCTACAGGAAAAACTCTGTAAATGCAAATCCTCCTTCATGCTCATGAGGTATGAAAAAAGCCTTTATGAAATAAAGGTCACGTCCAAAAAAAAAAAAACCAAACCCCAAAAAACCACCAAACCAAAACAACAACCCTCATTTAAGACTGATTTATTCAATTTCTTACTGAAACCAATGGCAGCTGAAAAAGAAAAAACCAATACCAATTATTTTTTGCTGATTATTAGAAGTCCTTATTCACCTGGCCAATTTTGAAGTCTTAGGTTCAAAGCAAGTATTGCTATGATCTTTTGTGTTAACCTGTCAACCAATTAAGAGCTCACATTCAATCTTGTCCCTGTTACTTTGCCATTTCTTTAAGCTGATTTGCATCATACAGCAATACAAACCTTGCAGGTAAAACTGTTAATAGCTGGTATAAGTGCATTTTCTGAAATATATTAGAATTACAAAAACAAGATTAGCACGTTCCCAAGACAGCACTGTTAATTTCAACTACAGAGTCCTTTGCATATATCAGCATAACACCAATACAGAGTATTGAGAAGTTGTGTGTCAAAGAAGCTTTTTTTAAAGGTCTTCCAAAGAATTTCTGTAGTGTACAGGGTCAAGACCTATAGTGTGAGCCTGCACTGAGCATTCTGTTTTGTTGACTATATAGTTTAGAAATGCAACCACAAAACTTGCTAAGTGTGAGAAATATTAAATAAATTAACTTCAATATTAAAACCTGTATAAAAGAGTAAAAAAGGTGAAGAGCAATTAAGGCTCAAAGACATTTACCCCAGTTTCCTGCAGCTGTATGTACAAATGCATAACATCCACCTTCTGGAAAGGAATCAAGTTACTTAACAGATACAGAACTCCATGACAAACTACAGCCCAAGTCTGCAAACACTCTGGAAAAGGCACTACAGCACATCTCCATAAGTGTTCTTTTCACTACAGAATGAGGGCAGTAACTTCCAAAGATGAGGAACACTCTGAACCTTCATTTGTCTGCAGTACTGCATGAGTTACACAAGTTGGCTTCAACTGAGGACAGACTTGTTTATATCGCCCACACTTCCTCCTGCCCCCAAATCTAAAGACATGTATTGTCCTCTTGACAAGGAGATGAAGACAGTTCAATTTTTCTTGGCATAATTAGCTGATTAGGATGAACTCTACATTAAATGACTTTCCAATTCATTCCCTGTGCTGTTCACCTACAAACAAGAAACACACTTATAGATGTTTAAAAAAATTCTTTCATCATCCTTGTCTTACTTGGGCAAAACCTAACATATCTCCTTACATCTTAAAGATTAAAAACCTCCATTACATTTTATGTGCCAGAGATGAACAGTGTCATTTAAATATAAAGCTAATGTCACATTTTATATGCCTTATAGAATTTCTTTTACCAGATCATCAGCATTAAATACAAAACTAATCCTATTCATTATTCTGATGTGACCTTTGTCAGTCCATGCCAGATTGCCAATTCTCACATTCTACAGACTGGTTGTAAGTTTGACAGGAATTAGAAACTTCAACAATAAAAGGGTCAGAATTCATCTGTGAAGTACCTATGGCCTACACATAAAAAAAATGCTTTGAAAAATTCATTCTGTGCAGGAAAAACACTGGCAACAACAAGTAAAGTGTTGCCAGCCCAAGTTTTGATTTTCCCAGCACAAGCCCATGCCCATAACTCAGCTCAGTTGCCTTTAACTCCCCTTGTTAATGATCCCAAAGCACAGAACATACAAATGAAGCAAGCAGTAGTGGTAGCTGCTCAAATACACCAAAGTTACACTGCAGATATAGAGATTTATCTTTGGAGATGAAAATCTATGAGAACTATGAAAAATCAGCTCTTCTATGTCTCTTCAGTAGTAGAGCAAACTTCACATAGCCTGGTATATGAATAAAGGAGGAGGGAGTGTTACACTTAACTTACACAAATACCTGCAGGCATATTTCAGAAGGACAAAAATAAGTCAGATACACAAAGCTGTAACAAAGTGGTGGTAAAAAAAGGCAGATTAAGAAGAATTAAACCTGAAGTCAGTATAAACAATGCTTATGGCTTACAGAGCAACAAGTAAATGTTGTCAAAGTTTTCTTTTTTCATTTCACAAATTAACAATTGAAAAAGCAGGCATGCAGGTTTTCTAGAAAAGGCTATTCACACACTTATTTATCACTCAGTGCAGTTTCATGCAGGTATTCTCCAGATAGCTTGTTTAATGAGAAGCCAAGACAGGTAACCACTAAAAGAAAATATTAGTCAATTACTGAACATGTTCTGGTGTGTTTTGTTGGGGTTTTTTTCCACATTTGTCACTTCTCATTTGCAGATATGACTGTAGAATGAAGCTAAAAAGTCACAGATCCTTACCTGCCACACCAGCTGAAATCATGTGTACCTGGGTAGAATCTGGATTGAAAATACTGTTCAGCTTTTCCTTGCAGTTTGAGTAAGCAGCAAAATATATGGCTCTAAAATCAGAACAAAACCCAAGTTATGTTTTATGCATCAATATCTTTAATAAGCAGTGCCATGAACTTCACTAATCTAAGGGATCTTGGATTAAAATTTACTTCCTCAGTAATGAGCTACTCAACTCCTGCAACATGGTGGGACTATTCTAGGAGCAGACATGAAAAACAACAAATATCACACATTTTAACTTTTTCTTCCACAAGAGCTCCAATTACCAATTAGTGAGGGGAAGGATGGATAAGTAGAAATATGGCAGTGCTTTTTCTGACACTGGGAAGTAAAGCACTGCTCAACTGAAAATTCAAGTTACAGTATTCTGCAACACTTTAATATGAGAAGAAATTTGTACTAATGGACCTAAATTCATTTCAATAGTGTGACAGTTTCAAGAGAATGAACAAGTAGGCAGCTTTTAAATAAAAAAGCCCCACCAAACAGCATTTTTAGTATTATTATAGCATATAGATGTAAATATTGCTAACTTATAAATATTTATACATCAAATGCTAGAACAACTGTGAAGCTGCTATCTACATTTTGGTTCTTTAGTTCTGTAGTTAGAATGGACACTTTTTCCTCTGAATGCACTCCCAAAAGTGTTGTAAACTTGTATTACACTCAAGTCTGTGAGATGGTATCAAAACAAAGCTAGACAAAGTCAGCATGCCAATTCAATATATTATGAAAAATATGAAAATTTCAAATAATAAAAAAATTGAAAATATGACAACTTGTTTTCACTCATTAAAGCTAAAAAGCTCACTTTAAACACATGTAAAACACACATATCAGGTTGTTACTCAGTTTCTTTAAACGCCCCTCTACAAGAGGAAAAGTGAACGTGCAACTTTTCATGGACAGAACATTAACCTCATTAGCTGGGCAAACATGTTTTTCTTCATAACAAAAAAGATAAAGTGCTTGCTTCATGGGTGTAATTTCTCAAATGGAACCTGAACTCAGTTAAGTGTACTGGATGTGTTATGAAACATGCTTCTCTACAGCTTATTTAAACAAAGAGCTGATGTTAAACCCACTTAGCTAATGCTTAATTGAAATGAAGCACTAGAGGAAGACTAAGGCAGCCAGAGGGAAATAAGGATGTGCTTATAAATAAGACTTCACACACTACATCAAGTTGACATTTTTGGTATGAGGGGGAGGAAATAAGCTTAGCATTTCACTTGGGAGAAAAGATTTAACATAAAATTTATTGAAAAGAAATAAGATTTTTTTTTTGCAACTGAGAATATTTTTCATTAAGGATAGCAATTCATAAAATGGAACCTATTCCTGGATAAAAATTGCTATTAAATTGATATCCATGTTGATTATTTGATAGAACAGACTGGTCTACTAAGCACAAGTACAGGCTGTTCAGATTAGGAAGCACTGATACCCTGCAGGTGTAAAGAACAAAAAAAGATACTGGATTTCCTTCAGCTTCTCCAAAGAACAGTGGGAAGTTAGTAGTCAGAAAAATACCTCAAGTATTCCTAAATCCTTTAAAAAAACCCTAATAAAATAAAGATAGTCCAATTCCTGCATTATGTTTTTCTCTTATGCAAAGGATCTACAGAACAGTGCCTCATCTGTCAGAGCTAAAGTTCAGTTTAATAATGTTTTCCAGGAACATCCAAACACCTCAAACCAGGAAAGTTAAGATACTCTCTAGCTGAGTGTGCAGGAGACAGAAGCATTTTCAGGCAAAGTAAATAAACAAGAACACTAAGTCAGGGGAATAATACAGCCTTTGTGGAATATATTCTCTCTGCATAGAGAATCTTCTCTTAAAGAGAAAAGAATAAAATGAGCCAGAAAATAACTACAGTCTCATCCAGGATTGAGTAGTTATATTACTTTTACACTCTTCCTTAGGTTTTCTCCTATTTTTGGACTGAACTCTGGCTAACACTTATATGCAAGGAGAAATCTGGCATCATCTGCTCCTTGCTCTGACTGTCAACACCAGCCTGGAGCTGGAGTATTTGTGCTGATGCAGAGCAACAGAGAACAGCAACACCGCTGCCCAGGAGCTATAAGATTATCCTCCCTTTCTGCACTCTCTGACACTGCCCCAGAACCCAGCCCACTGCTGGATCTGCTTGCTCTGGGACAGCTGTTGTGTGTCATCCTACCCAGCCTTGCCCCTTTTCAAGTTTCAGAACAGGCTCCCTCAAGCACTCAGAACTTGGGAAGAAAGACCCAGTGTTTTGGGGCTGCAGTCATGTAATTGCTTCCTGATGATGATGGATTAACTGAAAGCTAGGTCTACGTTTGTGTTTTCCAAGGTACAAGCTTCTAGATTACATGCGCACCTCCTTAAGCATTTTTCTTTGTAATTGGACAAAACTCTGCATAAGGGAGAGTACACAACAGCAAATACCATTATAGTAGCACAAGGGATAGTAAAATGCTGAGACAGAGCTTTGAAGGATGAGTAGCTCAATTTCTCAGACAACACAATTATCCCAGAAACAAAACAGTTACTTGCTATTAAGTATTTACAACTGCACATGCAAAATTCACTTCAAATAAATCCCTTAGTTTATTTAATGTACATGTTTGTATTTACCTGGAAGGAGCAACGCCTACTAAATTAGGACCCAGCCCTCTGAATAGAGAACGAGGGCCTTCATTTTGCAAGATCATCCTAGAAAACAAGAAAGACAATACTGTAATATTCAGATCAAAATTAAGGAATGCACTGAAACAAATACATCATTTTAACCTTTACTCTGAAAAACTACCATAATAATTGACAATACAGTACTGACCACAAAAATTTCATTATTTCCTGGAATCAGAACAAAACATTCCATTATTGCTTGACATGTCATAGAAATACAGAAACTAAATGCAGAATTAAGACTTATGATGCCAATACACATTTCCCTCAGATACAGGAACACATATATGCATGGAGTTGAGTTGTCTGTCATCAGGAAGCTAAAGAAAGTGTCCTCTAATCAGGGAGAAAATACTAAGAATGGGGATGACCATGATCCTGTAGGTTTTAGATTGTTCAGGAGGCAAAAATACTCAATTCTAAGCTACATTCCTTTCACCACCCTTTAGGTCCATATGTTTAACTTTTAGGAGTGGAAGGGTCAGAGGGCAAAGGGCAAGAGAGGAGGTAGACTTAATTGCACTTGATTGACTGAGTCATACTCCACCTGAGAGCTCCTCTGAAAGATGGAAGCTCTCACAAGCTCTACTGCCTATGATGTCCAGACAGGGACACCTTTGGCAGCCTATTATCTCCTCTTGTCAAAAACAGACAAACCTCAACACAGCTTTGCACGTGCTACCCAGGTTTGATTCTGCAAGATTCCCAACAGTACTCCAAGTTACACATCGGAAGTTGGTATCTGGAAGGCTGCTTTCCTCTATATCCTGCCTTCTTCATACCCATAAGTTATTTAAATTCACTATATATTCAACTAGGAGCCGTAGCTTTATTCTTTAACATACAGTGACTAGTTTGGCTACAGTACAAGGAAATTGAAAACTCCAACATAAGAAGTGGCTATTCCTTGAGGCTGGCAGGGATTCCCTGTTCAGTTCTGAACTGCTGCCTGTGTGCTCCTACCCAAGCACTGCTGCTGAGCTGCAGAACCAGGGGGGTTTTGCCTTTTGACTGTCTGTCCTTCCAGAAGAACAATCCTTACCTTTTCATGCAAGGTAATTCACTGATATTAACTGAGACAGGAGTGTAACCCATGCAAAGAGTCACCGCCTCAGTACAGTCCTAACATCTCGTCTATCACATCTACCATAAACACAGCTTGGGAAAGAATGCTTGGGTGGTAGCAGGGGTGACCTTCCATCTCTCTGGAATTTACAGAGAAACAGAGATACAAGCAGTGAGCTGAGACCTCAAATGAGGCATTACTAGTACTTTCGTGTTTGCAATACTGATCCCACGGAGTTGTGGATTTTAGAAAGTATTGAAAACCATTATGCAGCAAGGTACACCAGTGTGGTAAGAGAATATCCATTAATATTCAGTTTTAGGGAATTCAATTTGTCCAACAATCCTGACATTAATCACATTGCTATTTTACAAAGTATGGTAGGACATGGGAGGAGAAACATGGACTACCTGCATCCCATTACTGCAAATTGCTCTAGCAATTACTTTAGAACCATATTTAAAGTTAAGAATTAACTACTTCCCCAGCTGCTGCAAAACAGAAGCCTGTGCTTCTGTTTACAGTGCTTGATTTACAAATGTTGACCAATACACACAAATAGTTCTACTGTATATTTCTTCAAAGAGAGATGCAGGTTAATAACAAGTCAATTACTCAATAAAGCACACTACCCTCATATAAATGGCAATTTTATTTAGAATATGCTATCAGAACAAACAAGTGAAAGCCATATATAGCACTGAAGGAGATCCCAAGCCTATTCTGATTTCCAGTAGCTGATTCACTACTCTTCTACTGCTAAACCCAACTGAAAGTTTACATTTGCTTTCAATAATCAAAAATGAAACAGTGGTTCTAAATATACCAGCACTATTTGGGATATAATGTGTCCAGCAACATCTTAGCTTTGTGTCCATAACAAACATCATTTCACTGTGTGGGTAGCATTGCTCCACAGCAGCAATTGGAATACTGAACACAAACTCAAAGACACTTCAGAAATACAAATTACTTAGACCTGACTGGTATCCTGAATGCACTGTTAACAACTGCAGTGCTGAATCCAAGTAACATGATCTGTGGCCACTTAAAATTTGACAGAGTAGCAAAATTAGACAGATGGTAACAGGATTATAAAGGAGGTAGTTACCGATGCTCTTCGCAGACATTTGCAGACACAGCTGGAGGAGTTCCACAGTCTGCACTGAAAATAAGACAAACTTTTTTGCATTAAAGAGCAGGTCCCAGAGCCTGCATTTGTTTATTGAACAAGTACAGCAAGGGGCAAATCCATGGTTGGAAGAGCAGGACAAGTGCTCCATACGACCTCAGCTGACCTACTTATGTCACGTGGAGAAGCCTGCACTGGGAGGCCAGTGAGATTTCCATTATCAAGACCTCAGGTTTAAATTGTGCAAGGTTAATTATTATTTATGTTAATTATGAGAATCTGTAACATGACATACAACACAGATATGTAAGAACAAGGGAATTTGCTTTTGTTGACAGAGAATGGAGTCACCTGTACCAGTTATTCCAAGCTTGTTTCTTGACAGCGATGCCTTTGAAGTCACCTCTGCTGATGCTTAAGATGCAGAAGTGATTCTACAGCAGTCAGTTCACTGAAATTGATGTAATTTGCCTGATTCTCCCTGCTTTTAGACTGAGTATTGTGAGCCTTGGAGCACTGCACTGAATTTGCTGAGATAACCAGACTCTGACAACTATGAGTCAGAAAATATCAAGTGACAGGAAGGGTATGAGAGTGACAGAGGAATTCAGCTTTATTTTCCCTCTGAACAGCCTTAGTACCTTAACCAGGAGTAATTCTGTCCTGCATCTATGTATTTTTATTGTCACAGTCCATTGCCCCACCATTTGGGATTTTTTTTTCATATTTAGTGTATTTAAAGAACTTGAAACCCAGACTTTGCATCTCAGTTGTTTGATAATGACCTGAATGAAAACACATCTAAACAAGGAACAAAAGCAGCAGAAGACACATTCTTGTATGACAGATAAACTGCACGTGTAAGGAGATAATTGTTAAAAACAAGCTAACAAAACAAACAAGCCCTACCAACAAAGTTCATCATGGACTACCTCTGCCTCAGTCTGAATTCACTCCCTGGGAATACCCAAGTTATTTTTGGCTTTAGGGATGCTTTTAGAGCATAGCAGGCTTCTAGCAGAGGAACTCTACTCATTCAGATATACTCCTAAACAGAAGACAAATTCATAACCAAACACTCAGAAAGAAGCTGAAGGGCTCAGCTTCCATCAAGAGAAGCCAATAAGGCAAGTGTGCTGGATGAAACTCTTCTTGCTTGTCACATTCCAAGTCTTTCCTTCCCACATATCTGTTTGCCTACCAAACTCACACATAAAAAGGCTCTGAATCAAAATTTTCATGCTAAGAATAATCTTCCATTCAAGGAGCTATTTGAGTACAACCTCCATATAAGCAAATTCTATCCTCTAAGCAGATAAGACCTAAATCCTACACTAACTTTCAGAACAGGCTCTTTACAAACTACTTGTCACTAATTAATTGGGAATAGAAGATAGAATTTGCCAAGACTCAATCAACTTTCTAATGGAAGAAACAGCAAGAAGTCCCTCCTGGAGGAAGTCTCCCCTCATTCCCAGATACTGAAGGTACCTCCCCTGCCCTTAACTGGCTAGCTTGAGTCCCCCCAGTGAAGTGCACCCTGCCTGTGGTCTGTCCAAGCAGTTTAACTATGGCCTTATAACTTTTCTGCTGGCTCCTGGACAGCACAACACTGCTGGCAAGGAGAGGAGAGGCAGTCACCTTTCAGGGAGGCATCACTCAGGCATCACACAAACAAGACATCCCAGACCTTTGCAGAAGTTGAGTGTACCTATTTCTTATTAGTTCTAAAAAAGTGTTACTACTCACACATCCACCAGAAGATACTCAAAAGCTGAAAGTGTATAGAATGGTGAAAGTTGAAAGAAACTAAGAAGATGAGTTAATTTTCATTGCCTCCATATTCAGCAACTCCCATGAGCTGGATAACACTTTCAGGGTGAAAGTGAGAGTCTGGCTGTAAGTGTTACAGTGCTCCCAGTGAATTTTGGGGATGCAGTTTGGAGCTGTGTGTTGTACAAGGTATATGTGCTCTGGCTGATTCATGATACAAACTCAAGCATGAAGGACATTCAGAAAATTGGAATGTGACACAGTTAAAGGGCAAAATATGGAAAGTCATCTCATGGTAGCATCATGACAAACAATACTGAGTCTTTCATACAGATTTGTCCAAAACACTTCTCCCTTCCCCAAAATGAACCCAAAACCTAGTGACATGTACACTCACTTCAAACAATGGAGAGGTCCAGGAGAAACTCTGGTTACTCTGTTGACACCAGCACCATTCACAGTGTTGAGATGAACTTCAGAGATGTACAGAGTCACAGAGGAGGACTGCAATCGTGTCTTCACAACTTCCAGTGGACATGTCAGAATTGCACCAACAGTACCTCCACATCTGCAAAATAAACAGGCTCATCATATTTGCAATTGCAAAAACCCAGAGATACATTCACATAGAATTAGCACTATAATACAGTCACACTGCAAAAGGTGAAGAACCAATCAGAGCACATACAACAGTGCTGCAGTTACTTGCCCTTGAAGGCAAGCAAACTGTTAAGTCAGTTTGTTAACCCCACAAGTTGGAGTGAAAAATTAAACAGACAAAAAGTGGTGAAGGAGCACAGTCTTCAGTACATGCTGTTCAAATCAGCTCTGAAAAGTAGCTCAGTAGCTGAAATGTTTAACTTCTTATGGTAAATTTTAACTTTTTTTTTAATGTTTAGTGCACTCTTGAACACAAACAAGGTGCCAAAAATCCTTAAGGGTAGGAAAGATTTATGCGCTATGCACACAGGGCTACATGTAAAACCTGGTAAAATCTGTGCTGTAGCAATTTAATAACATCTTCAAAACCCCATTTGTATTTTGGGCATTATACCATGAAAGAAGTGATTTCCTGAGTGTTTCCCGAGTTCTGCCAGTACAGCAAAGCAGACTAAGACACTACAGAGCAGAATCTGGGAAGACAAAAGAGCTCAAGGGGCTGAGCAGGTGAAGACTTGTAGGTTTTGCCTCGGTCTGTTCCTGTGATCAAGTCCAGGCAAGCCGTGCACAGCTTGTGCTGACATTGCAATTCCTGCCGTGCTGCTGGAGCAGAACACAGCCAAGAACACGCTGCCTTTGCACAGCCCTGCTCAGAGGATTCTTCTAGTGCTGATTCATTGCTCACTTACTAACATCTGCATTCCTATCTATTTAAATACACCCTCAGAGGGGGGGAAAAAAAAAAATCAAATCCACAAATTCTGATTTCCAGGACAGCCCCAAATACCTTTACATTACCATTACAGAACAGCCCCTGACGCTCTCCTTGAACCTTTTCAGAGATCAGTATTCTTAACATTGCTAAACACTCTTCTTAAAACTATGACCAGGACACTAGTTTTAAATATACATTTTTTATTTATATATTTACATATATATTTACACATATAATTTTATATATATACACACACATATATTTATATCCTTTAAAAAGCAATCAAATCCATCCCAACAAGTAAACTTTATTTCAATTCAGGTATCAATGCTAACAACAACTCAGTTTGAAATTGGTAGATTGATGACTCTTCTACCACAGAGAATACAAAAATACAGCACTGCATGTAAGAAAGTAATCCTTTTATATGGATTGAACTGACAGTACAGCTGCAAAGTAGGATAGCATTTCACGATGTTCACTTAATGCTCCATTTAAACCTAGTGACCTAGAGGTGTCCTATTACTAAGCCTAAAGGCATCTTGCCCATCTCTAACTCCAACACTAGTCTGAAGTCTACTCTCTTCCAAGGTTTAACTGAAGACAGATATCAAATTTCTTTGTTAGTCTGGAAAAAAAGTGTTCTGGCAGGAGGATGACCCAGTCTTTCAGTGTGTGCTGCACTCACACAGTTACAGACTGACACACATCTTGGAGTAGCATGCTTGGAGTGAGCAATTAACTTCTAATTGTATTTTAAAATTAGAGTTGCAGAAAGACAGGACAGATGTGCTAAGATTTATTTTAGCCAGTGCTGGACACAGCAGGAGCTTGTAATATGTGAAGGTTCACAACATGAACATGACATGAGAACCACAGGTAGGCCAGCCGTCAAAGCAACTTGACATGAAGATGCTCAAGCTCTAAAGCTCTGAGCAGACAGCAAGTTGCTGTATTCCCTGCAGTTCAAAGCAGACACCACTCTATGTTAATGTGTCTGTGCAGGCAATGTAGGAAGTTGGCTTTAGAGTTTATTTCCTTTCTTGCAACTCTTCCATTTCCAACTCCCTTGAACTTACTCTCCTGGAAGTCTTTCTGCATTCGATTTCAGACAGATTACATGAGAACTTGATTTTGAGCAACAGTAATCACAAGAGAAAGCACATAGTATGGTTTATATTAACGAGATAAATTCCACACAAGTGGGGAAGAAAGTAGGACAAAAGAAACATGGCCTACATTCTTGAACAGGGCTTGGAATTTGGAGCCCTTAATGCTCCTCAGCTACATCACACCAGAACACATCTCACCAGAAAAATTTCCCAGAGTTGAAGATTAATGCTGCCCTGGAGCTCGTGCCCTGCACCCTCCCCTGCACCACACCCAAATCACAAGAGATGCCTGACTGCAGCAGCACTTCTGCCTGACATTCACTGTGGATGGGTCAGACACACCTCACTCCACAGTGGATTATGGGATTACTGGGGGAGAGGGCAGATCCACAGCTACTCAATGTTTGCTCTTCCTACATCTGCCTACAGCAAGCAGTGGCCAGTGACAGCCAGTGCATGTTTACCCACATCATATGGAAGCAGCAGATCACCTGCCTCACTTTAAGGGCCTTTACCTGCATTACATTCTGTCATTCAAGTAATTTCAAATAATCAGCACCCTTGGCAGCTTCTTGCTGTTGTGTTGTTCTTTGGTTGGGTTGATGATTCAAGATGATTCAAGTGAACTCAAGAACATTTTCAGTGTTTTCCACTAACTACTTACAGTTTGAATTAAATTTCTTCTCTGTCCCCATCTTCAAGATCTCAAATTGCTATTCGGAGTTGAAGAAAGCAGAGAAGTTTTATAGTGCAACATGGTTCTGTATCACTCAATCTTAGAAAAAAAACCCAATTTCTTCTTCTGTCAGAGTCTAATACTCTACTTTCCCAGCCCTCAAAAAGTCCCATATAATAGAGATAACATCTGGAACTGAAGGAGTGAAAGAAAGCCTGATACATTGAGGAATCAGACCTTCTCAATGGCCACAAGATCCACTCAGTCTGAACAACCACTAAATGAAGGCATAATCCAGTAACTACTCTGACTTGTCTAGTTCACTTGACCTTTAAGATAAACACGTTTTTGTCAAGCCTTGCTGTGTTTATGAGGAACTGTCAGTAAACAGAGCTTGTGGGTAAATAGAGACAATTCAAGAACTATGCACTCCGTACAAATGAGTGACTTCTAAGCAGCAATATTAGCAGCAATGACAGTGTGTTCTACTTAGACATATTTCCAGCCTTGCTTATTTAACACACTACTAGAAATATTGTCAAAGAGACAACTACTTTTTTGTGCTCTTAGTCCTGGCAGGCCATTAGCAGCCAGCCAGCAGTCCAGCTTACAAGTGTTCTATAAATTGCCAGCAGACTGCTGCCACCTTCCCTGCTACCCTCCTCACCAGCTCAAATTAAGGGGAATTTTTTTAGCTTGTGGTTTAACACAAATTATGGGCTAGCCCAGTTTCGAAAAAAACATTTTTTTTATGAGTTAGAACATGATTAGATTTCTTCTCCTCATAACACAGGTGGGATTTTGTGAACTACCTCAGACATTTTTACTTCCTAAAACCACTCCGGGCTTCAGTATCTCCAGTCACGCACTAGGCCCCAACAACTGTGACTTGTAAGAACACTTATTAGTGTGTAAATTTTTCTCCAGGATTAGATGGCTTTCACTTGGTAGAGTAAATACACTCCTGCTGACAGAGTGTAAATGGGAAATGAAAAACAGCAAGACCTGAGACACTTCTGTCTGAACTTTTACAACACTTTCTAATGAATGCTGTTCAGAAGACCATTGCTCTTATCTACCTTAGATGTGACATTCACCTCTAATCAATGTTTACTACAAGTTTTTTTCAGCTCTGCCAAGTGAGTATAGAGATACCTGCAAAGCTGACTTTAATCAGAAACACCTGATCATAAAAGGGTATGAGAATCCACCTGTAGGGCCCAAGTATACTGAAGGGTAGAAAACCAAAGATCAGTAGGTAAATCCATAAAAATAAACACACTGGTAAGAAAAGGGAAAACTAAGATTCTACCACTATTAACACTGTCAAGTTAGAGAATTAAGTCTTCAAATTGTGCCTTCTTGTACAGCTTAAGAGACATAGTGCTCAGTGAAACATGTATGTACATCATGAGACATAGTTATTATCTAACCTGCAGGATCATCACAAACCTAAAAGAAAGACAGCAAAACAGTTGTATACTTGACATCTCTTGGACAGAAGAATCTAGGGAGATGACAATACTCACCTGAAGTATAGCTTATTCCAGACAGCGCCCAAGGCAAAAAAAACCCCAAATATCCCACCCACAATACATTCAATTTGATCCCTAATGCACATTTAGAAGTCTATCACCTCACCAGACTAACAGAAACAAACCTGGATCTACTGGGCTTTAAGCTCTGCTGGCAGTTCAACACAGACAGTTCTGACAACCATTTTCCCCTGACAGACCTGTATTACTTGTGTGACACTGCAAGGACAGGAAAAAGCACATGCTCCAAAAACCTAAACCTGTTTGGCATTCAAATCCCAGGTCCTATTTCCAGAGATGGCTGCACAAGAAAGCCTTCTCTTATTATTTTAAGTTGAAGGTATCTGCTAAGGAGTCGCTTCCTTTGTCCAGAGCAGTTAAGTATCTTCTACTGTTACCTTTGATGCCTGCAAGCAAGAGCAGAGAGCTCCAGCATGCATGAGGGTATCCAATCCAGCCATTGTCTCCAAATGCTCTAGAGCAGATTAATATTCCCAATGCCAGCATCAGCTGACCTAGAACTGAAACTGTCAGTGCAAGATTTTTTTTTTATTCCTTGAAATAATGATGTATTTTATAAAAATAAAAGACAAGGCTGTATGGTGTTGGTCTCAGATTCACCTTTTCACAGTATTTGTAACCACAGCCTCAAAGACTTCTAGATAACCCCTGACCCTGTTATCTCAGGTCTACATTCATTCGTATATTTTACCAGTTATTTATCTTTCCTGTATGAAAATGAAAGTTCCATACAAATACTGGCTGCCAAAAGAAAAGCAACAAAACTGAGCTCAACATTCTGCCAAAAAAACCCCCAAAACACCAACTCTTTCAAAAAGAACTCCTTCCTATCTCGTCGTCACTGCAAATTCACGTCCAAAGTCTGTCAGCAATTTCATGGAGCTCTCTTACGACCAGAGTAACTTTCACAACAAAGTTACAAGTTTGGACATTAAGTTCACAGTATCAGTCTTCTGATGCCATATAAGGGCTTTAGTAAGTACAGCTTTTAGAAAAAGCAGGAGTGTACATCATTAAACCTGAACTTTCAGGGTTTTCCTGTTATTATACTGTTTAACTTGCAGATTATAAGCATTTCCATCTTCAGTATTAATATAGTGTCTAGGAGTACTGGCAGCCAGAAACCCTTAAGCCCCTTATTCACCAATTATGTTTCTTTACTAACAGAAGAAAAAGTGTAAGTTAAGCTCACATCCTTAAACTTAAAATACTAATCAAACTTGCTATTTCTAATTAGCAGTGTAAAAATAAAATCCCCTGATGTGCTGCGACATAGAAACCTACAAGTGAAAACAGGAGAAAGAGCACCAGGGGATCAAGCACCACTGGGTTTCGTTATCCAAAACAAACATCAACATGAACAGTGTAGCTTCTATTAGGAGCCAGAGGAAATAAACATTTACAATAACATTTGTGTTAAGTAAAAACCACTCAAAGCATCTGCATCTAGAAAGAAATACGAGAAACATACCAGTGGCACAGTGTCTCAAATACTGACCACAATTTTCATGCAATTTGATAACTGCATGGAGCAAAGCCCAAGCTTTAAACAAACACTACCTTATTCCACAGAAGTGTATCTGAATATAAAAATAACCTCAAGTTTGGATAGGGAGGTACTAACCTTCTCACTTGTTCTGAAAGACATCCAGGGTTACACACCAGCAACGTATTTTAGGACAGAGAGGAGCTGAGTACTTGACAACTCAGTTATAACTCAAGCAGCTATTTTCTGAAAGGGCATAAAAATGCCCCCATCATCACAACACCCACTACAGATTATCTTTTTAATCAGAAAACCTCAAGAGTCTTTCACCTTTACTTCATCATTTTAACAGTCTCTGATCTCTGAAAATTCAAAGATTTACCTTAAATACATTTTCTGCACCTCCATCAGAGTGATTTCAGTGATAGGCCAATTTGAGACAGTTCCATAATCAAGCCAAGTAAAACAGACTCCTGCCTATGCACATATTAAACATATTAAACTAGAAGACAGCCAACTTTCTGCAGGAAGGAGTTAAGAAGAGAAGCAAACCTGAAACTATACAACTGTGAACTCAGAAGAGCAGCTGACCCCACCTCCAAACCCAAAATGGTCCCTGTTTTTGCTGAGGAAACACTCAGGCAAGTTCACTGCTCTGATGGAAGTTTGTACGATACAGAATTACTGTTATAAGCTTTTTGGAAACTAAGAAAAAAACCATGAAAATCTGAATATTATTTTTGTAGCCAACACCTGAATTTCACTCAATATACCAATTATAACTGCAAGCAGGTACATCCAAAACATATTAGTCTTCCCTATAAAGTAAAACATTAAGGGCTTCTACTACTTTTTTTTTAAAGGAGTCAATACTCTCCAGCACATGGTGTGACTCTTGTGGAGAGCTCTGTGCAGGGCCAGGAGTTGGACTTGATGATCCTTATGGGTCCCTTCCAACTTGGCATATTCTGCGAATTCTGTAAACTAGAAGAGCATGTAACTATCACTTACTTACTTGAAACAAAATGTTAATCTACAGCCTACATTTCAATCACAAGGCTTTGCAATTTAAGGATGGAGAACACTCAACAGATTTCTTCTTGGTTTGAAATAAAAGCACCTGAGTTTATACTACCAACACACTGTCTACAGTCACAACAGCTGCTGTTTGACTAGGTGATGGAAGAACAGAAGATACACAAAAGAAAAAAAAAATCTAAAGCCTAGGGAGCTACAGAGAAATCCCAGGATGGCCCCATCTATGTTACTAAACCAGCAATATCGTCTGTTACAGTTTCATTTCCGAAAGCAGGAACTAAAAAACTAACTTGGAAAGTTCGCTCAAAAAAAAAGGCCAGCAGATTGAGATATTAGTGTTGTTTTCACAGAGACTTCAGTGTAACTTAAAGGAAAACAAAGTTTCCTTGCTTTTTAAGTTTCTCTGAAGGCTAAAGATCATTCAGGTGATCTGTAGTGCACCGAATTTGCAAAGTCATGAGATGACCCCAAAAACTTTTCTCCTGCTAAATGAGACCAAATATAAACTGTTAGCTTGACTGGACTATGGTTACAGGAAACACGTGGCTGGCACATGCACATGAGGAAACTGCACTCAGCCTTTTCCTCACAAAGTAACCCTTGACCCAGCTGGCCAGCAGCTCACCACAGACCAGAGCTCTCTGCAGAAAGTAGGAATGAGCCAGATGAGTTGAGCAATCTTCGTCTGGTCTTAAGTTTCAGGTTTGTAAACCTGCTTGTGACATTACACACAAGTCTGCCCAGTAATCCCCCCTTTGCAGAGCTAACAAGTGAGCACCACTCACAGAATCACAGAATACCTGGGATTGGAAGGGACCTCTGGAGACCACCCAGTCCAACCCCCTGCCAAGGCAGGCTCACCTGGAACAGGTGACACAGGAACACAACCAGGTGGGTTTAGAATGTTTCCAGAGAGGGAGACTCCACAGCCTCCCAGGGCAGCCTGTTCCAGTGCTCTGGACCCTTACCATAAAGTTCTTCCTCATGTTCAAGAGGAACTTGTGTTTTTGTTTAAGGCCATTGCTCCTTGCCCTGTCACTGGGCACCACAGAAAAGAGTCTGGCACTGTCCTCTTGACACCTCTGTGACATATTTCTATGCATTAATGAGATCCCCTCTCAGTCATCTCTTATTTAAACTAAGCAGGCCCAGCTCCCACAGTCTCTCCTCATAAGTGAGATGCTCGAGATCCATAATTACATCTGTGGTCGCCACTCTCCAGCAAATCCTTGTCTTTCTTGAACTCCTTCTATTGCTTTTTTAAGTGCTTACAAGAAAGTCTTAAGAAAAAAGTTACACCCTACTACATCTGTCTCCTGCTGCATAACCACTCTCCTCTTAAACAGAATGCCAGAAATTAAGGGGGTGAAGAGCCCCCCCCCCCAAACAACAGACAGGTGCACAATGTGCACAAACCTGCAAAGTGTGCCAGAAGCAGGGAAAGTGCCACGAGTAATCCAACTCACCCAGACATGGTCAGAGTACATACATTATTGTTCCACCTCAAACACCCCAGTCCAGAGGCAGCGAGCTCATTTTTGTCAATAAAGAGCACAAATGGAAATCACAGCTCCAAGCTCTCCCATGGGATACAAAGCACATTCTCAGTGTGTCAGTCCCACTTCTGCACAGCCAGGCTCACTCCCCAAACACACTTTTACGGTCAAGGCAATTAGGATCCCCAGTTTACCCTTTTAAGCCACGTGCCCTTCCCACTCTGTTCCGGGAAGGGCCACATGCTGTGTAACCACATACATCCCGTGCGCTTTGAAGCTTAAAAAGACAATGAGACCAAACACCTGCAAAGGTACAAGAGTTACCCCACACCTAAGTAAAACTACAAGGGACACACCTTTACTTCTAGCTGCATTCTTCCCCTCCCACTGCTTCTGCCTCCCCAGGTGGAACGCTTCAGGGCCGTGTCAAGCAGCACACCCCGGAGCGCTGGAACGCATTCCAGGGACACAGCGGCCCTTGGACACGAGCGGGACCGGCCGGGCACTCCCAGCCCGCCGAGACACCGGGCGTGCCCAGGCAGCCTCCGGGACACAGAGCCCACCAGAGCGGGCTTCTCCACGAAGACACTGGATAAGAGACAAACCCCGGCAACGGCGCTGGTTTTAAGGGAAACCTCCACCCGAGCGCTCCACCCGCGACACAACACAACCCCCAGGCCCGAGCGCTCCCAGGGCCGGGCCCGAACGCGCACGGCGAGCCCGGAAAGGCCTCAGGGCAGGGGGCGGGAAGCGGAGCGCAGTCCCCCCGGCACCCCGGGCACAGGGAGCGGGGCAGCCCCTCCTGGGACAATGCTGGGCTCCAGGCAGCGGGCCCCGCCCCAGGCGCGGCCACCGCCCCCGCTCCCAGGCCGGGCAGCAACGGGCGCTGGGCCGGACCAGCAGGCCAGGGATAGGGACGGGAAAGCCGGAGGCTCCCTGCCTGTGGCTTGTTTCACTTACCCGCCAGCGAAGAGATGCACCAGGGTGTCTCTCTGGCTCATCCTCGTCGCCTGCGCCCGGAAAGAAGGAATAAGGTGCCGGGCGCTTCCGCCCCGCGCTCACCACGCGACGGCCAGCGGGGCTGCGCTTAAATACGGGCCGGACGGGCTCCGCCTCCCGCTCCCAGCTCCGCACGCACACGGACGGGGCGGGCTCCGCCTCCCGCGCCCGGCGGGGCCCCGCACATACACACGCGGGCCGCGGCCGCAGCTCCCTGTGCGNGGCCGTTGCGGCCCCGAACGTGTATGACATGAATATGCATTACATGAATATGCAACGAGCCCCTGGGCGAAAGGGACACGGCTATTGGCTGCGGGGTGTGACGTCACCGCATGAGCGGGCCCCGCCTCATGAATATGCAACACCCCGTGAAGTAAACAGAGGCGACCATTGGCTGGGGGTGTGACGTCACCGCACGCGCTGCCTCATAAGCCGGGCGTGGAGGGGGGGCTGCTTTTTCCTCTCATGCCGGGAGGTCGTGGCGTAGATACAGCGGGACCGGCTCTGTCGTGTTCCTGCCTCCCCTGGCCTTTCTCCTTTCCTTCTAATGGGCGTTATAGGTGCGTATAAATATATAGAGCGGGGGTCCCAAGACGACAGAGCCACGTTCTGCTCGGTGGTGCCAACCAACAGAACAGGAGGCAACGTGCAGAAACTGATCCCCAGGAAGTTCCATCTGAACACGAGGAAGAACTTCGATACCTTACTTCTTTACTGGGACAGATGGCCCAGAGGAGTTGTGAAGTGTCCCTCTCTGGAGAGATTCCAGAACGGCCTGGACACAAACCTGTGCTGTGTGCTCTGGGATGGCCCTGCTGGAGCAGGGAGGTGGGAGCAGATGCCCCGCTGTGGTCCCTTCCAACCTGATGCATCATGTTACCTGCAACTCTCTGTGGGCCAACAACCTGCCCCCTGGGCTGGCCCTGAGCAAAGGGCACATCCAGCTCCTGCAGAAAATGTGTGGCAAAGGGGTATGAAAAACAGCCCCAGTGCCCCCAAGCAATGTTATTAGTAGGGTGTGTGGTGCCCTTATGTTTTGTTTACTCTTGTTTTCAAATTCTAGGTCATACCCTCAGCTCTTGAAGCAATGCATCTTCTCAAAGAGCACCCAACCACCGGCCCCTCGCGTGTGTTTCCTGACTCACTGAGCAACTTTCATTTTGTGTTTCCTCAAAAATACACAGATAAGGGAAAATAAATAAGGCTAAACAGGTAAATATTTAACATCATATGTAAAATTGTTGTCACGGTTAATATTTTGAAAATCCAACTACTTAAAAGCAGATAAATTATTAAAATCTTCATGAATATCCACGCAATATATACAAAAATCTTCCAAAATATTAGCAGATGGCTCTTAATAGCACAACAACTTTTGATTTGTGTACTAATAGAACAGGAATGCATCCTCTGAGCAGGTAAGCTGATGTGGAAGAAAAATAAGCTGGAAATATGAAGTGAGATTTTGCAAGACAAGTGGGATTTAAGGAGCAGGTTGTGTGGGAGAAATGTGAAATGTGAGGTGCTGGGGGAGCAAGTTGTTACGTTGAACTGGGACAAGTAAAAGTAGGGCAATGATTTTGCAGTTGCTGTTCTGCATTGCTGCTCCTCACAGCATGCAGTTGAAACTAATGATCAAATGACTGATTATTGTTCCAAAACAGAAAGACAAGCAAGACTTTCACAAGGTTGTAGTATATTTACATGAAGCATGTTAAATTTAACATTCAAAAAGTGAGAAAGGATCATGTGCTGCCTGGCACAAGTTGTCACCCAGAAAAGAGTAAATATATTCAGGTTAATTAAAACATAAAATATTTTGAGGGTACTGGAAAACTCCACCAGTGATGTTATTAAATGCTACATGAAAGACAGTCATATAAGAAGTACTTAGTGTGAGGTCACAAGTTCAATTTTTTTCCAATTCCCTCAACAGTAGCTTAAGAGGGAAAAGAAGATGGGTTTTCTGCAGGCCATGTGATGCCATCCAGCAAGCCCATGTCCCAGAAAACGACAAAGAAGATTAAATACCAAATAAAGGCTGTGTTTCATTCTGCCTCTGTGTAAGTAAACACCTAATCTGGGAGCTTTTAACTTCATCTGGTTGTTATGGGTTCCACTGTGAGAAATGAAAAAATGTAATATGATTATTTTCATGAATACTTACTGAACAGCTAGAATAAGTAGTGCTATTGGAACATTTTGTTTACGTAATTAGGTACTCTGTAATCTTTTTAAATTGTAGCTTTTTATAGAAACTTTATTTTTTTCCATTGAAATACTTAACAGGCCTCAACCAATATATTTTCAATTTTTATTAGGAGTCTGAAATACTTTGATTCAAAATCATTTTGCAGTATTTCTTGAGAGCTGACTTTAATACTACTTCTGTTCTCTTTGCTAGGCTGGACTCTCTGACTGGACTGCATATCCCATAATGTTTGATGGATATCGATTCTTACATCATACTTCCCCTTTCATCCACTTGGGAGAAGTAAATATGGAGAGGAAATACCTTGAGGAATCACTCTTAAGAGCCCAGAATGTAAATAAAAGAATCCAAATTGCATGAGGTCCCATTTTCAAAAGGTTTTATTCCTCCCAGTCTTTGTAATATTCTATTTCCCCCCCCCCAAATTTTATTGCAAAACTTGAGTGACTCTTTCACCCCTTGATTCCTTAGAAATAATAATTTTTAAAATAATTTGTTTTATTGGGTTTGGGGTTTACTTTTCCTATTCTGCTTGGTATAAATCAAATGTGTAGTAGGACTCAACAAAGTAACAACAAGGAGAAAAAAATGTAACAAAAAAATGAGCCGTTGTTTCTGTGTTTTCTCTCTCTGAATTTTTCTTAGGATACACATACCATGTACTGCACTTTTTGTCTGGTAGTCCTTGAATAGACAATAGCCTTTCTTAAGTTTCACAAGTGGCTTTCTGTGTAAAAAATTAGCTATAGAATACACTAGAATACCTGATTCACGTGGGGTTTTTTTCTGCTTCTTTATAGCAGCCTAAGGTGGAATTATGTTTTTCCCATGCAGTAGAAACTCTGCTGCCATTTTTCAATTAGGTTCTAAAAATTACATTTGTATTTCTGTTCAAAACTACTGTGTTGGATTCATGTTGTTATTATTGTAGTTGTAATAACCTTCTCTTTTTTAATATTTATGCAACCACATTTGACAAGTTTAAAATAAACAGGAAATGAGACCATAATTCCACATCTGAAACAGAGATTTACTGTAGTCATGGCTTTATTTACCCTATAGTTTTCTGTAAACAAACATTTGTCATCTTTTAACAGTGTCAAGGTTAACCCACACAAAATGATAGAAAGCAATCCCCCTGGGAAATAATATTTGTACTAAGCAACCTATTTTAAAATATTTAGCATTCTTGGATGCTCTGTTTATCTAAGTGACACATTATTCCTTTTCCTGACCAAGCTCACAGAAATGTATTTTCTCCCTTCAATAAATATGAAAACAAGGTTTATTCAGTTGGGAAATTTGGTTCTGGGCCATTTTAATCCATTTCTTTCTCCTTCTTTGAAATTATCATGCTGGGGGGTAAAATTATTTATTGATGACATGCAGTAATGGATGTATGTATTATATACTTATTTGGACAGAGGGAAATTTGTATCCCCAGGAGACTTGAAAGGAAGGTAGGATCCTTCAGTCCAAAAAATGTTGGGGTGTTTAATAACTATTCTGTTGCAGGGCAACTAACAGAGGTAGTGGTGTTACAAAGTGTCTATGCCTGAAGAGCTGTCCTTGGAGCTGCATTTCCAGAGAGTTGAGTATTGGGAATATATCCCAAAGCAGAAATGGCTAAAGGTAGCTGGTACAGGGTCAGCCAAGCTCAGATGAGGCTTTGTTATGACTACACAAAGCCCAAGGACTTGTCAGTAACAAAGTCTGAGAGGGCTCTTACTCCAAGAGGGAAAGCAGTGAGCTGCTCTCCCAAGCAAGTCAGACATTAGACATTAAATTACAACTTCTGTGCTTTGGAAAAGGAGTAGTGGATGACTAAGACATCCTTTTTTTCGTGTTATTTGCTCCTTTCCATGGAAGGCATTTTTAAAAGCAATTTGATTCAACAGTTGTAAATGGATGAAGTACAGCTTGTTAAACAGCCAGCATTAATTTCCTGATATATCTGGCTTAGCAATGTGACGAGCTCGTGCTTATTAATGACAAAGAAAAGTTGAACTGCTTCATTATTGCTAATGAAGACCTGGCAGGGGGGTTAAATTTAGATCTAAAGTAAGCCTCTGGGAAGAAATTGAATGGGTTTCTTTAGTACATGTTATAAGAGATCAAGAAATGTTTTGTTTTGGTTTGGTTTTTTCCCTTTAAATACTGTTTTCCTCGTATTTTATCTAGTTTGCTTCCATAAACTCTTCAAAACTGAGGAGATGGTTTTTGTCTCTGCTAATATGTTCACAGAGCTTTTAAGTGAAGGGAAAAGAATTTTAGACATGTAACCCCCTAAATCCTACATTACTGTCCTATAAATAACTTACCTTCTGACTTGTGCAACTCAGACTCGAGTGATAAATGCCATCAGCATAAATTTCAGAATTAAGGTTTTTGTTGCCAGGAGTTGGGCATATTTTAATGTGAATCTGGAATCATAACAAGATATTACAAGGAATGTTTTTTAACTCATAAAATGTACTGATTCTGAAAGTGAACAAAATGAACAAAAGTTTCTGAAAGTGAAAACTTGAAAAACAAAAGATTCTGAAAGTGAACAAAATGAGTGTGTTTGAACTGCTCTTTTGAAATGGTAAAATTGAATTTATGCAATGGTGTGAAGTACAACAGCTGGAGGAACTTTCACTCCACCCCAGCAAAAGCTGACCATTCTGAAAGATTTAAAAAGTCCTATGAATTTATGAATACACTTCTATCAATCCGTTTAATAATACATTTTTAGCTCCATTTCTTCAATAAGGAAGCAGGATGAGACAAGACAGATGTTTAACAGAAACTATTGCACAGATCAGTGATGGATTTAGAAATAACCTTTTGACCAAGAAAGCCACCACAGAGGATGTGCTGAACAACCCTCCTTATACTTTGTGTAGGCCTTTCTCTTCCTGAGAATGGAGCAGACTTTGTTCCTTGAGGACATATAAACCTCTGTAATGCACAATTGTAAATACACATTTGTAAGTCTATTCCTCAGTTATTTGTTTACTTGAAGTTTGCAGCTTACAGAATCTCTGGAAATATTCAGAAGATAAAGCAGAAGCAGACAAGGAAAAAGGATAATAAGGAGGGAAAGAAGATGAGAAGAGCAGCTGATCTTTGAAAAAGGTGTGGGCATATCAGTAGCCCGACCATGAGGACGGGGAGAGTGGCAGGTAAGACTGAGAAAGAACAAGAGGCAGCGTGATTTGCAAGAGTGGAGACAGGAGAAGTCATATTAATATCTTGAGGTGCTTGTTAGGGCAGGTATAAATTCTATGTGTTGATAATTGGGTTTTACAATTAGGAGTATGCAGATACTTGCTGCAGAGAAAAGGAAATAGTCCAGTCTATTGTGCTTGGCCCTCATGAGAGCTGTGGGGAGCACTCGGCATAACTTCGGCTGTCAGTTTTTATGACAGGTTTATTCAAACTGAATCAGATCAGAAGAGCCATTCATGGATGGCTTATCATATCAGAGAACACTTAAAAGATTTGGTTTGTTTAGGCTGGATAAATAAAGGCTAAGATAAGATATGATGGCTACCAAAATATATGTCAAGGGAATAAAGTACAGAAACCAGAGAAGTAAAATACTGCATAAGCTGAAGGTCAATATTAGCACAGTCACCAGAGGTCATGAATAAGTTTAGGCAGAGAAAAAAAGTGAGAATCTCTCATGTGTTTTTCTACAGCACCTGGAGAGTAGAATGAAATATTTCAAGTATTGTGTGCACCCTGTGCTCAATTGAGTCTCTGTGAGAAGATGGGTAGGGTACCTTGAGGAGGCATCCTTCTTTTGAAAGGTGTCAATCCATGATGCAATTTAGTTTCAGCCCATCACTAAAGCAGGGGCTTCTGTCCTGAGCTTACCTTGAGACAGTTGTGTAAACAATGTCCCATGATTCAGAAGTAAGTTTGCTGATGTGAAAAATTTCAAATATTTGAGAAATTTACTCAGTCCTAAATGAAGCAGAACTTCTACTTTTTTTTTTTCTTTTAATCAAAAGGCAGAAGGAAGTGTGACTCATTTAGAAAAGGTGAAGGTGTGACTGCAAAGGTTTGCAAAGCTGAAGTAAGCAAATCCAGGGAGCTCAGTAGTAGTGTGGTTACAAACCACACCTCGCTGTTGTGTTTGTTGGAAGAGGCTGCATCAAAGTGCAGAGGAAGGATCCCAGCAGCACACATTGCTCTCTGGGCTTTAGCATTTTATCTACGCAGCCTGATTTGGAAAACTGGGCAAATCCAACCATCTTAGATGTGCATGAAGGCTAAGGAAGTGTTTTCAGGCCACCAGCAGTTGCCTAGGGAGTCAGTCACCTTGCTGCTCTCACTTGATAGATGTAGTTTAATCATTAATTTGCATCTGGAGGAGATGTTACTTCTCTAGCTTGTCTAAGCCTAGACAAGGAATTTGCTGACTTGGGTGTAAACTTCATTGTTGCTAATGAAGTTAAGGAAATATTGCCAGACTGCTTTTTGCAAGAGATAATGCATTTGAAGTGTTGTTGAGTAGCTGTGCCATACAGTTTGTTTCCTCAGTTTTGTACATATGACACAAAGCTCAGTTAGATCCTCAGTTTTGAAGTGTAGGAACCACAACTAGAAGGAAAACTCTTACCTCAGCTGCTGCTACAAATGGAGAATGTTGAGTATTGTTAACAGGTTGTTTATCCTCATGAGGCAAATATTCTTTCCAATTTTATTTTCATTGTATAGAATTACTTATTTCCTATAGGTTGTGGAAATGTCTTGTCATGTTCCAGATTCTTCTGACACTCTCATTTACTTCCAGAAATGGTGTGGGGGGAAAAGTTTGTTTTGTTTTGGTTTTTTAAAAGAGTCAGATTATAATTGATTTTCTGCCCCTGAACATTCTTTGACCTAAAAAAGGCACTTTAAGACATGGAAAGAACTTACAGTGTAAGCAATGCCAGTTTAAATGATGTTTAACAAAACAAAAAAAGAAAACTTACAAGTTGATCTATTTGATTCAAGACTTTATGGAATACTGACTTACTTGACCTTTGATAAAATTTTAACAAGATTAGGGTGAACAATTAATGCTAGCTCTGGGGCAGGGCATCAGTTCAAAGAGATGAAATTCCCATTTGTTCTCAAATTTATTTAGCACATGTAGGCTCATGTAAATTCTGCGGACATATCATGTCTCAGATACAAAGCCCTGCTAATTCTTCCTTTTTCAGTGCTGTTATTTTCTCTCCCATGGAGCACAAGCTCACTTATGTTTTTAACCTGTTCTGTAATCTAATACAGTGAGTTATTTTCCCTAGTTCTTTGAAAACACTCTGGAAAATATTCTGCACATTTTTTTGTAAGTTTAGACACAAGGAACCTCAAGTAGTTTCATTCATAACATGCTGTACATCCCTTAGCCTTGGTGAGATTGCAGCTTGGATGAATTTGATCTTATCAGCCTTGTGGAAAGAGCAGTGGTTTTTGTGATGTGATGAGTGAGATCTGATGGAGGTGGTTTTGACAAATTAATCTTTCACTCTTGACCGGATTTGGAGTTAAGTTATTAGTCACTGTGGTGGGAAGAACTGCATTTTTTATCTATGACATGAAGTGCAGAGGAAATTTGATGTATTATCTTGATTTCATGATAAAACGTATGTCTAAGAGGATGTATGTCTTCCCATAAATGAAATAGAAATTCTGCATAACCCCGCATAAATGGTGACCTACATTTCAAACCCTCTATTTTTAATCATACTATGAAATTTTCCATCTCTCTTTTTAAAAAGAATCTTTGGAATTTCCATCTCTCAAAGTAAAAGAATTTCTGGCTGAGAATATACTCCTTATTCTTTCCCACACTGTTCTTCCAGTTTTATTTGAATCTTATCTTGGTTTTAGTGTGCCATGTGAGCAAAGCAGCAGTCTGTGTGTTCACAAAGCCATGTCTGTGTGAGATTATGTAAGACACATGTGCTTCAAGTATCTCCAAACAGAATTCAAAAAGTCCTAAATCCAGCTCTGTGCTACAGTGCTGAGTTTGTTTTCTGTGTCCTACAAGTTCTGAGGATAGATTAGTGGAAGTTTGATTCCTTGTCTATTACTGTGTTTTATCCAGACTAGAGCACAAGTTGAAATTCTGAGATATTTGCCCACATTTTTACTTGAAGTGGAGTCTCAGGGGAGCTTTGTGTAACTTGAGGCTTATGTCAGTCTTCTGTTAGAGCAGATGTTTTGAATTATTTTTTTTTTGGTTTACTACCAGTTGCTGTAAACCAAGCTCTCTTTCCAAAACATCATCTGTCACTGCAAAGAAATGGAGGGACATCCCCACTGTAATAAAGGTATCCACTTAATGAAGAGAGTGGGTAATAGAAGCCTTTGTACTGCAACTTTGTTTTCTTTAGAGATGGGGAAGGATATCAGAGAGAAAAGGCTGAATTTTGGAGAAACCAATATGCGTCTGAGTTCTCAGCAGTAAGTGCTGGAAGAGGTGCCATGGATCCAGCTGTAGGGCATACCCACCACCTACCCAGGGTTCTAAAAGCTTGTCTAGGCTTAGCCCTGAGCCTTAAATACTGACCTGAGCTGTATCACAGATGTTGTGCCATCCTGTTCAGTCCTGTTCACGAATTACTGTTTGTATTTCCCAGTTTGCCCTTGGATCCAACTTGTTACCTTGCTTTTGCCTGTCAGTCACTGAGGCATTGACAGGACCTGTTGCCATCACTCCCCTCAAGTGCTGTGGGACTTTGTCCCGTGGAACTCGCTGTCCAGCCACTGTTGTAGCCATCCTTGGCTCCGTCCAGCCTTCCCACAGGGGGAGCCCAGCTCTTTCTGCTCCATCCCACTGTCCTTCACAGTCTTTTACTGATTTTTATGGTGTCAATAATAAGAAATCCATCAAATGATGGAAGTCATCATTCTGGATGTCGAAGTTATCCTGAGAAATGGGTATGATCCATTCTAGCATGTAAGAGAGATGGAGGGGGAAGCATATACAACTTTGTTCAAGTAATTGTCAAATTTATGTGTAGATGCTGCATCTCTCAGATGGTGGTAGAGACATTCTTATGTGGTAGAGGATTCTTATTTGGACTTTATTCTTAGAGAAATGTTAATAAAATGTTAGTTTTTATTTTAGCAATGTGTAAACATCTCTTTAAATGGCTTTATCTTCTGGTCTTTTTTTTTTATTAGGAATAAGCACTGAATGACAATGCTCAGATGGTTGGCTTTTTTCTTAAAAAATCTGAATTCACAGCATTTGGAGGAAAAGATCCTTGCCATTCTGCAACAATTATTTCCAGAACAATAAGTTGAGTTGAATCTACGACTGCTGATTCCTTAAGGTAGACATAAACTTAATTTAAGAAGGTATTATTCTCAGAGCAAAGATTTATTACAATTAGAACTCTGCTTCCCTGTTGGTTATAAAAACCAGTGAAACCAACCCTCCACATTATAATCAAACTCTCCTGTGATTATCAGGCTGACACTTTATAAAAGAGCCCTCATAAAGAGGATGTTCAAACCCTCTTTGAAATGTAGTGTGACAAACAGTTCAAAACACACTGGTGAGCAGTACAAGAAAAAGGGTACGTGGCACTTAGAGGAAACAGTGTCTCCATATTATGCAAGACAGTTACTGAAACCACTTGCAGTGATATATTTAAATTATTGGGGGCTGGGGGTGGGAATCCTGAGATCTGAACATATGTTAAATGATAGAAATGAGACTTTGAATTTCACTTCACTTATATTTACTGTGAACAGATGGGATTGTTGTTCCCTAATTTTGTGAGCTGCCTTTAAGAATTCCAGCCTAGACCAAGTCCAAGATACTTTTTTTCCCCCCAGTCATTTAGTCACAGACAGGACTGGAGGTCTGAGCATATGCTGAAAAGTGTTCTCTTCTGCACTTTTTACTTGTAGTTGTTAGTAATATTTTCTAACCAGAGGAACTGTGCAATTAAAATCAGATGGCAATTTGCCAGCACTACCAGCTGCTGATGTCATTTTAGAGATACAGTTATTTTTGCTTATGATACCAGAATGGGTTGCTGTGGAAGTTTATTTTCAATCTCAGCCTAGTTCTGGAAAGAAACAGGTAGAAAAATAGCTTACAAATATGGATACAACCTTTTCCTCTTTTTGTCACTTCTTTGGAAGAAACAAAATTATTGCTGAAGTAGGATGTTGCTTATATATTTTTGAACAATGCTGGTGTGTAATGCTGCAAAAGAACAAATACCATGATGTTAACAATGTGCAATTAGGTAGCAGTCTGTAAAAAAACCCAAAAAACCAAAACCAAAACTACTTGGTGATCATAAGGCAGACGATGTGCCACCAGGTCAGATAAGCATATCCACAATTTTGACTACAGTTTCTGAGAATTTCAATAGCTGGAATTTGGGATTACAGTCTCAATAGAGGCTTGACTTACTTGGCCAAAGACCATTAAATCAATTGACTTCTTGCACTGTATTGGAGGTGATGGATGGGTGTGTGTGAAGGAAATACTTCAGTCTGAATAAAACTGAGCCATCCTCAAACAATGTGACACTTCTAGCTCATCAGACTCTGCATGGAAAACTTAATTCACACTGAGTGTAATCACTTACAGTTCAGTGTTGGCTAATCTTCAACTGAAATCAATAACTCAGCCTGGACAGGGAGAGATTAGGCCAGTCAGAAACATGTACTGTGATGTTTGCTTTTGTAGCCTTTTTGAGAGGTCAGGTAATGGAGACATCAATTAAAAGCATGACAAACAGCAGGCTTCTTCCAGTGCAATAGAGATTTCCTTTCTTAAATGGGAGCGTGAATTTAGCTTCAGAGCAAGCTGTCAAATAATTGATTTTGTTTATATCTGATAGAATACAGACACGGACAGTTTCCTAGAAAGCAGAGTGTAGATTTTGAGTGAACCCATCAGTGTTCAAACTTGCCTCACAGAAAGCAGTGGTGATTGATTTCGACCTCATTAATTTTCCATTAATTTTCCAGTGTTCAAATTACTTCAACACTACTTCAACATTCAGAATGAAAGTTGTTCGTAATGGATGTATCTGTGAAGGAAATATTTGTTTGAATAAAATGGAGCAAATATCAAACGATGTGTCACTTCCAACTCCTCAGGCTCCAATGGAACCTAAGCATTCTATCTCCTGAGTGTCTTTGTCAATGATGATAATTTCTATGGTAGGGAGAAACTAAAATATTTATCCATTGCCCTGTGCTATCTGGGCTGTTTCATGTAAATATCCTTTCTTTCCTCCACTGTCTTAAAATTCAATAGATTCGATGAATATCATGGTTTTATCTTCCTTGGATGTGGTTTTGTTGTGTGTATATTTTCTATTTGGTGGATGTTTTTGTTCCCAGCCTTGCTTCCATAGGCCCCAAACAATGATGCCTCAAGTAGTTAGAGGTGCTAGTGAGTTTGTCCCAAAACTAGGAATTGAGTTGCTCTGATTCCAGGGGCTGGTAATGGACATGCAGAGGAAAGACAGACTTGAGGCCTTTATGGGGTTGTGTTCTGCTCAGCAACAGATGTGGTCCTTTGGCTGTAGCTCAGAAGATTTACAGGCATCTTAGTAGAAAAGTGAGCCAAAATGCAACACACTCTGGTAGCTGATGGTGATTTCTTACATTGCATTGGATACCGAACAATTATTTTGCAAGAAGGCATTGCCAGCTGTGAAACAGATGGAGCCACATGTGTTTCCACACCCAAGAGAAAGGTTTGTGTACAGAATTACAGTCAGCAGTAAGGCTGAGGGAATGATATCAAAGGTTATTCATACAGAGATGTCGGGTTTTGTAGATAAATTCACTTGCACTGTATGGATTGGTTATTTTTGTGTTAACTTTCTCACTACAATGGAGTTTTTATTCCATTGAAGTCTATAAAGCAGTAAATAGTGAGGAAGTACTTGGAGATTATTCCATTCTGAACTCAGGAAAATTGCATAACTTGTGCAGGTGGTCTCCTTCCCTAACCTGAAGTGGCCGTGCCACCTTCTTCCTTTTCCCCAAGACCAATGGCACCTTGCCACTACCACCACCTACGAAAGTCTAGTGAAGAGCAATGCCACGTTCTTTTTTGCTCTTACATGCTAAAAAACTCTGCAAAATGAGGTCACAGCTTCTGCCTTGAGCTCCTGCAGGAAAGCAGAGAACAGTCAGAAGCCAGGCCCCTGCTTGCTGGCTGTAGCATCATGTAGGGGGAATAAAGTTCATTCAGCAGTGCTCTGATTCCAGGCAGCAGAACCCTTGGGCCATAGCAGGCAGATATTACCCAGGACAGCTGGAGCACATGGCATCTCAGAGCCAACATGTGCAAAAGGAGTGTTGTCTTTGGGGTGTATCTAGAGTAGAATTTTTTTAGGTGTTCAGATTGTTATTCTCTCTTACAACTTTCGCCTTTAATCTTCTGCCTTTTTAGAGACAATGGGACTGAAAAGACTTGTCCATGCTGTAGCCTTATTAAGTCTCTGATGTGAACATAAAATTAGAACAGTGCTGTGGAGGACTGAGCTCTCAGAGTGTACAGCTAAGAACGGCTGAGGGCTGAGTAAATGCACCAAAGGTAATTTGCAGATAGGTATCTGAATCTTCCTAACAAATTCCCCTCCCTTGTTACAGTCAGCTTAAGGTGTCATACTAGTATTTTTTCTTTTGTAAGTAAGAAAAAGATCACTGTCGGATTAAAGCATGCACAGAGAATTTCAGGTGAGGGAGAAGATAATAAAGGTGGTAAAGTCAAATGTTGACTGTAATCATAATTAATTGTAAAGCTTCCATTTCTAGGCTGTTCAGTCACTTTCAAAATGACTTTTCAGTATAACATTTGCGGGCAGATGCTTTATTTATTTTTAATTTATTCTAGAACAAATCCCATGTATATGATGCATAATTTGTTTTTATTTTCCTTTTATGTACCACAGGTATTTCCTTGAAGAGATGTTAGCCTTTAGAAATACTAAACATACCTTCAATTCAAGCTGAAATTGAAGAGCTGCAGATAACTGACACTGCTAAAATGTTATATATGGGGGCAAAGAGGCACTGTGAGTAGTCAGTAAACTCCAGGGCAACACTCCTGTGATTCTTGTTAGAGCTTTCATTATACCAATGTGTCATCATCTTAACTGGCATGAACCTGAGCTACCTTTCTGCCTGTCCTAACATGCTGGTGACATGCTAAACCATCTATACTCAGTTAGAAGAACCTACAAATCCTCGCTCAGCAGCTTAACCCCAGAGTCTTTAAAAACAGGGGTGTCATCAGTCAAGTATGAGGACATTCATGGGAGGTTTTCAAATCACCACCAGAATGCCCAGTTAATCCTCTTCTATTACTGAGAGGATGTTCAAGAAACAAGGCCAAAATTGCTTTTTTACAACACTGTGGGAGCAGTTCATTGTGGACATCAGGGAATGCCTCTAGAGCTAAATGTTGCTTCTCAGTGAAAGTGCTTCAGACTAGCAGGTTGGAATGATAATACTAATGCTGTCAAATAGTTAAGATGAACTTCAGAAGGGAATGAGTGGTAACCTTTGGAATGGTTAAATTATCACCCAAAAATGCATTTGGCATTTGTATATGAAATATACTTCTGGCAAAATATGTGAAATACCTGCCATAGGGCAGTTTAGCTGAGGGATCCACTACAGAACCAATCCTGCAGGACAAGACTTTGTGTCTGATATTGATGAAAGCTTCTTGCTATGACAGGAACCACAATACAGGATATTAGAAAGCTATAGCTGGTTCAAGACAGACTGCAGTGACTGCCACAACAATTTCCTATTATTTTCAGAAGCTGTAACACACACACACACAAAGAGAACATGATAGTGAGAATTTGATGCAGGGAGTCTAACCAGCGAACTTTCAGTTGTGGCATTCTGGAGAGCTAAGTTAATAGATCTTATAAAAGAGGAGGACAGCTTTTAGGTGGTTCTAAATTCTCAGAGATTTCAGAGAGAATTGTAACAGCCAAGCTCAGGTTTGACACATTGCTTGTCCTGCTTTCTTGGCATTTACTTTCAGATAAAACCAGCTGGATTCAAAATAATGGTTCAGTCCTGAGTGCTTCCATGACCTGGAATTGGAGCAGTTATAACTGACAATAGTTCCCTTTCTTCTATTTGTCTTGATAAACAAATTCCTTTTCCTTTCAATGATGTTTTCAGCATTTCTAGGTATGCTGCTTTCATCAGTATCAGTGGCTGTTTGTCTGCTGGAGCCCTTTGGACTCTGCACCACTCCTATTCACATGATGATCTCACATTCCTCCTGGAGACAAAAATGCATGTTCATACTGCTGGAGAGTGGAAACTTACTTGGCAGAAGCTCCTGTTCCAGCCTCCCGACAGAAGCAAAGAGACAAGCTGCATTTCTGTAAGTGCTAAGCCAATAAAAGCCTCTGCACTGATGTTTCTTCTCTTCCTGTCTGTCCCTTCCTCCATTCTTATGATAAGTTCAAAGTACGAAAGCTTCTTTTTTCTGTGCCTAGTCAGTGATGGAAGCAAGGTTTGCAGTGACTGGAGTTCCATTTCTGCTAGAGCCCTGCAAGTGGAACTGCCTGCAGCAAGTGCTCAGATTATGTTTAATGTCTGACACATCCATCTATTTTAACATATTATAGCAGAAGATGGAACTCTTCGTTCGGAGTCCCCAGATGAATTAGCAACACACACTGGCTTTCTAGTGCTTGGAGCTCTGTCTACACTCCTTTTAACTCTTTATTAGCCACAATCCAGACCACAGAGAAAACTGCAGTGAAACTATGAAGTGGCTGATCTTTACTGTTGCAGTTCATAACTGCATGAATTTATGTTTTTATTGTAACATTAATTTACTTAAACCATTGCCTGTAGTGGAAGTAGACACGTGTGTATTGCAAAAGCACATCAATGTGTGACTATATTGGAAGAGAACAGCTCAGTGCATAGGATTTCCCCCCATTTTCCTTTTAAAACATCCCAACTAGTAAGCTTTAAGAAGGTGGTTCAGGCACATCTGCTAACCCCAAAGCCATAGCTATGCAGATGCTTTAGTGGAAAGCTTGGTGAGTTACTCCTGAGGGTTCAGAGTAAAGGCAGCCTATTTCTACCTTTCCTTCCACTGCTTGAAGCCCTTTTCATGAAGTCCTATAAAACATGCATTTTGAATGAGTCATATCATGGACATTTACACAGTCAGACCTGCACATTGATTAATGATAAGCATTAAAGGCATGTCTCCAAATTTTCATCAAAGTATCCAAGACTAGCTTTTCAGCTGGGTTGTGATAAACTTTTTTGCAGACATGCATTTGCATCAAGTATGCCTGAATTTATGATAGATCTAAACCTAGCAGAACAAAGTCTTAGTAGTCTGTAATTGGGCTATTAAAACTGCCAGTCTGATATCTGGAAAGTTAAGTCTAAAGGCAGATATTCTTATTATAATTCTCACAGAATAGTAAGGAATGATAAAGAGCTGTTTGAGTTTGGCTAAGTTGTAGTGCAGTACTGAGTGTAAATACACTGTCAATAAATCTCTGGTGGGTATAAATGCCAAGGGAGAGGAGGATTAGTGCTGTACCATTAGTTATGATGAAATGTACCTTGAAGAATGTGAAAACTATTTTTGTTATCAGCAAAATCCATAAGGCTTAGTTTCAGTTAAAGGTTCTGCTTTCCTAAGAAATTTAAAACCCTATTGAGCAGAAGGAACCAGCTTGCATTTCCAAATACATGAGACAGATCAGCTAAGGCTTTTCCCCTCCCTATCTGTCTGTTCTCCTCCTTGGCTGCTGATTGTGGCTGTGCTGTGACTCTGCTGTTCTGCACAAGGAGCATTTGGGCTGGAAGTGAGTGTGGGACAGGTGAGTGGTTGGAACCTCTGTCAGACTGTTCCTTCCTTGAGCTGGTGGCAGAGTGCACAGCAACATGAGAACCATCACTGCCCTGTTCTGCTGGACTTACAGTTCAATCTTGTATTCAGAGAAAGAAGGTCCAAACTTAGTAGGTTTTTCAGCAGGACATTGATAAAACATTGATTTGCTCCAGATTTCCCCTCCACCCTTGCTGCTTTCCCCTGTCCTATCTGCACACAGTCACTGCCATGATGGCACAATGCATTTTTTATTACTGTCTGTGCTGCATCACTTTTCTGAAAGGCAGTTTTCCTCTGCTAGTTCTACTTCTGCTGAGAACCCACAAACTTTATAGACTGTAGTAATTTCTGAGTGACAGAATTGCCAGAACATGCAATGATGAACAGGCAGCTTGGCTAAAGTTGGGTGGGCTCTGGTTATTACCTCTGTAACACAAACAGAGAGAAAATGTCAAGTAGTGAAAGTTGGACAGTTTGAAGCCCAAGATGCTGTGTTGTTGCTTGGGGGTTTTTTTGAGCATGGAGTACTCTCATGGTTTTTTCAGTGGCTTATTTTCTAGATGGTAAATGATCCTTGCATTGCTTGCTTTTTAAGAGAGAAAATATTTTTTTTAATGGAAAGCAGTGAGAGAACTTGTTTTATGAAGCTGTGGCCATGGCCAATATGAGAGATTATATATAGAAGTGTTTTCTTTTGCTGAAAATACTGAGAATAAGTAAAACTCAGAGAAAACAGAGAGCTCTTCAATGCAATGAGTGGGTAGAGGCCTTGTTTTCTTAGCTTGTTTGATTTCAAGATCAAAAAGAAATTTATGGAGAACTATAATGCTATGGAGGCAGTTGTTTGAACTTTGGATTTGCTAACCCTAACAGCTGCTGATATCTTTGAGAGGAAAGTCCTTGGTAGCAGTGCTAAACAAACCCACCGCACTGGGAAAAGCTTTGCTGAAAATACCACTGCTGAGAATACAAGAGGAGAGAGGAAGAGTTGTTGTAGGATCTGCCTAGAAAAATCATAGAGGTGAAGAAAGAAGTGTTCTGAGTTTGGTTAGTATAAAGTTAAGAATGAGCACTTGAATTTAATTCCTCTGTGGCTGTGTGAGTTCCCATAAGAGTTGGACTGCATGTTTGTGTAAAGCTTGTATTTCAGTCTGAGGTTAGATGGCATGTTTCTCAACTGGAGATGTATCTTTGAGCTTATCTAGGAAAAGTGCATAGAGGTTATGCGAAAAAAATCAGTTTTTCAAAAATCTGCAACATGGGAATTCGCAAGTCCTAGTTTAGGCCAAAGATAATTTTGAAGTCACATTGTAGTCTTCCCCTCCTTTTAACACGTAGAAGGATTTAGATTTGGCCTTTATGTTCTGTCCCTGTATGACCTGCAACAGCTCTGAAGAAAATTACTGTGTTGACAGCTCCTGATAATGTTTCCTGTACTGGAAACATTCTTCTTCAAGAAGTTATCAAAGTCCTTCCAGCTTCCCATCAAAGCAAATGAATCCATAACACAAATTGAATATGGTTGTTGATCCTGAGTGCTTAAATACCAACCAGCATAGAGACAGCGACATTATTGCTTTAGCTGGTTCTAGGTGTTATTAAATACTAATGTACTTTTCCCACCCTTCACCTGACTTGTCTTCCACCTTGCTTTCGAGTTACTCTTTGCCAGGATTTGAACTGTGCTTCCCAGCTCCCTTTGCACCCAGTTTCAGCTGGAAGCAAGCCTAACCTGTGGTAAAAAGGGCCTAAAACTACTTTGTTTTAACAGAGATGTATCTGACTTGAAGCAGACAGGGATGTGCTTTATCGAGTGTTTCAGGCTGCCTTCCAGCTGAAAACTGGAGCCATTTTAAAAGCAGTGATGCAATTATGTGTTGTATAAGTTCTTTAAAAAACATTTAATGAAAACCAGCCAATTGTGTTGCTATCAGCAGTGCTGGGGAAGGCAGTGTAGAACCACAAGGTGATATATTTCAAGGCTCCTCAACAGTGGGGTAAAACAATCAGAAGCACTGCAACATCTGAGATTGGTGTGTAAGGCCCTTATTGAACAGACAGCTACAAAAGCATTGTAGAGGTACCCTCTAGCTACTAAATATGCACTGGGTGAGTAAACATTTAGTACTACAGTTTTGCTTACTACTACCACCACTAAGCAGATCTTATCTTGAGGGTCTAGCAAGTGTGGCTTTAGGAAAGTTGCTACTTTTTTCTGCTGATGGCTAAATATGTGAATAGTCACAAGTTATTTGACAGCATGTTTTGAGATCTGAAACATAGTGCACATTATATTCTGTAAAAACAGTAATTTCATCTATCTGTTATCTTTGCTCCAGAAAAAAATCCCTTTGAAAGGGCTTGAAATCAGTGCTCTCTGAAGTCTACCTGGAGCCCAGGTAGTCTATAGGCTTCATGAGGCTTTGATATCGGATATATATGAAAAGCAATTTGTGTATTTCACAAGCATTAGGTACAGAATTATCTCTACAAGAAATTGGCAAAAATGCACACCCTCTGTTAGTCTAACAGAGTAGTTTTTATGTAAATATGGAAACAAGCATTTTTTAAAAATAACTCTGCAGTTAATTTCTAATATTAGTAACAAATTATATAAGCCCTGTTGTGTGAGTCATAAAGAAATCTGGATCAGAGATGTCATTTTCCAAATGATGGCTGCTTGGAAAGCTTCCATTCATGTGCTACACATGTTTTTCTGGAGATTTTGGCTCAAAAAATGTAAGCCTAATAACAGAATAGTTAGAAGCTGTCAGAATAGAATATCAGAATGATTCAGTAGTGGCTGGGATGAGGTGAAACATATAGCAAGAAAAAAAAGAATGACAAAACAATGATGTGCAGGGATGCTCTTCTAAAGCCTAGGGCTTGTTGGTATTGCCATGGGTTGAAGTGCTTTCCCTACTCTAGTCCCAACAAATGATCCTGCTATTTGGCTTGTGTTTGCCTCAGCAGTGAGCAGGACAACAGCAGCAGGATTACTGCATCCTAGTGATGAGATGTGCTGGCACAGAGTCTGGGGCAGCTGTCTGTATTACTGGCTGCCAGGCTGCCTAAGCCACACACACCCAAGCAGATGTAGTCATTCACCTGTTTAATTAAACCAGAGCTCAGTTTCTCAAGTGCTACTCAACTGGAAGAGGTAAAATGTGCAGGAAATAAGGAGCATGGAAAAGGATCACTTTACCCATTAGGATTATTTGAGACATTAGGAAGGAAAACCAAAAGACAGTTCGTAAGCTAGGAATACTTCAGACAAACAAACATTTTAGGCTAGATGTGAACAAGGCTTTCTCTTTCTCTGCTCCTTTTGCCTCTATAGGTGAAATGTGGTTGCAAATATCACCTCATGATGTGGGATGGTGCATGATGCAGCCAGCAGTTGGTCAGTTAGGCCTGGTGTAACTTCAGTGGCTATTCTCTTCCTTTATCACATCATTCCACTTGGAAAGTCTGTAGGATAACTCTGTGGGCAGGGAGGGATTCTGCTTTCTCAGAGAAGAAAATATGTTTAGCTTTGGTTGTCTTTTCACTGGCTCTGATCAGCAAGTCTCCTTCCAGAATAAAGACAGTGGCATAAATGGGGCCAATAAAAACAACTACCAAGATCTGGACTTTGAAACAGTGTGTGCAAACCTGATCTTTTCAGCTTCCTTCACAGCTTTCCAGTGTTCCTGGATGCTGAGGCTGTGATGTTCAGCTGCCCTGGTACTGAAATTGGCCTCACAGTTACAATGCCACACCAGAGTGGCCAGTGTGCATTGAGCACTCAGTGCAGTGAGACTCATTTAAATGACTTGCCTAATTCAGGTGTGATGCCCTGTTTTGTGGACCACTTTCATTCCAGAGTAGGACCAGCAGCAGTAGAGAAAGCTAACACATTGGGAAAAAACCCCACAAATTAAACAACCCCCAAAATTGTTACTTTTTCAATATTGTCTTATCTGTTTTGTAGCACAACTTTAAATTAATGGAGGATAGTTAGTGACCCACATTCTCAGCTGTTGCAGACTTCTGGTAACTATGGAAGCAATGCCCAGTTCACAGTGGTGAATTTGGCCTACTCATACAATTCATAGCTGTGCATTTTAATGTGGGTACTCTTGAAGGGGGGTTAAAATTTGAGTCACTAAAATGAATCCAGTTAGGAGGATGAACAGTCAAAAACACAGTATAATTTTATGACTGATCCTATGGGACCTGTAAGCTCAGGGTAATTGGATTTCATACTTCACTTCTTGCACCTGAGCTGTTGCCTAAGGGAAAGCAGAATCTCCTCTAGTGTTCATAAATCTAGTCCTGGCTGGAGAATCCCTGGACAATTCACTTGACAACTACACTGTATTTTGTTTTCCTGCTTCATTGATACAAACCCTGAAAACTTACAGATATTGTAATTACCGCTGCCACCACTTTTAAATCAAGAAAATCAGTTATATGACCTTCAGAAGTAGAGGCCCATCTTAGATCTCAAATTTTTCTGTAATTTTTTTTCCCCAAAAGTAAAACAGATGTGTCTTTAAGAAATGTCATAAATTTAGCAGAACAATTCCTTTCTGTGAAGAACATTCATCAGTGAAGGGTTCATGCCAGCTCTGAGGAAAACCAGTCGCTTGGGTGCAGTGTGGCAGAACAGAAAGAGAAACTGATAGTGCTGCGAGCACTGAGAAAGGCATTGAGAAAGTCTTGGAGCTGGATCTCACTTGCCTATACAGTATCCACTTCTGTGCAGGTCAATCTTTCATTTCTTATATCCAGCTTCTCGAAAACAGAGTCAGATTTCCTCAAATTTACAGACATTTTTATAATGCATATTCTAGAGAAAGCAAGAGCAAGTCTATTCAAAATCAAATCAGTGACACTCTATCACTTCTGTGTCAGTGGTTTTCAGCTCAACCAGTTGTATTCTTCTGCCTTTTTTTCACCTGAGTAATTAATATTAGATACTGTAACTTATTTGCAAACAAATGAAAGGGACACTGTTGGTTCAGGGGAAATAAATCAATTTACGCCAACATTTTCATTATCTTCTTATAGAGTTGCTTATCTGCATCAGAACAAACAGGCTAAGATTTCTGTTTATTTGAATGTCTGGAAGCATTGTGTAGAGACAGCTTTCATTTGTTTTGCTTGGATTTCTCCACAGAGAAACATGGAGGAAGCAACATTTGAGGCATGTACTCCCAGAAGAGAAAATATTTTCAAGGAAACTGAATGGGAAGAGTTTTAGAACTCCCTGATCTTTTTCCCTGATTTAAGCTAATAAGATGTAATTTTCATGATAGTGTGAATCAATCACAGGCAGACAGTTGTCAGGTGCCATTAAAGATAAACTACACTAGGAGAAACACATAAACAGGACAGAGAAGGGGAAGGAATTAGCAAAGTTAAAGTTAATATTATGCTTGTGGGATTGTCAAGGAAAGTAGTAAACAATCCCCCCTGCTTTGTTACAGAACAGAGGACAATGACACTGGTTGCAAAAACTGCACATGAACAATGTCGCTCTAGGAAATTTTGCACATCTAGGAATGAGTACCACATATCCTTCTGATCTATTGAGTTTTGTTTACTTTTTCTTAGTGCATTTGTGTCTTTGGGATACAGAGACCATAACTGCCTGCTGTACTTAGGATGTGGGCAAAGCAAGGATTTGTATAGCAGCAAAATGATACTTTTCAAAATGTTATTTCTCTTTATATTCACTCAGATATGAGAATCCTAGAAAAAAAGAGAGATATTCACAGAGCTTTATTTCCTCTGATTCAGATATAGGAAGCAAAAAGGCATCTAAAGACTCACTCAGACTGAATTAGGCAGCAGTTATGCCTCATGTGTTGCAGGGCCTTACATCAGTACTTGGCAATAGCAGCTGTATTGTTGCTATACTTGAAGTGCCTGGTTCCTTATGAGTGTCAGTGGTGAGATGCATTCTCTACCTCAGTATTTCTCAGCAGGACAGTCCACCCGATGAGGTATCTGGAAGACTATAGATGTTTTTTTCAGTGAAAGTATCCTACATAAACAGGACATCTAGCTTTATGGCTGTTTTGTGGTATTGAAGCAGCATCCAGCACTCTGTGTAAAGAACAGGACCCTGCACCACTAAAACTGCAAGTCATCTCTGTTTGCACAGTCTGTCTCAATGGAGCTGTGCATCAATTATCTCTCTGATCTAGGTATGAGTAATACATTAGAAAGGAGCTTAATACCAGCAGTCCCTAAGAAATCTGTCAGTGAAGTATAAAAACAAGTGTTTAATTAAAAGATTCACTCAGTCTCATGGCCAGAGAAGCTCAAAGTAGGACACCTGAACAAGCAAGAACTCATTAAGACCGGCTTGTTCAGAGCACCAGTCACAAAAGCACTGGTAGGGGAATTGTCCTAACAACACTGCTTTGTAAAGACAAATAAATCCCATTTGTTCTTATCAATGCAGGACCTGTTATTTAGCAAATTCTGAAAAATTCTTCAACCCTTTCATGGGAGTAACATACATCTTATTATCCCAGATGTGTTTTCCTTTACCGCTATGACGAGAAACAATTTAAATAGAAAACTTTACTAAGTTAGACTAAATAGGATTTATCTCAATCCAGTCCTCTTCCCTACACATGTTCAAAGTCTCTGTAGAACTTCATGTGTGGACGCAGAGAAGCTAAAATCATAAGAAAGGAAATTCAGAATAATGACTAAAATCCCTGTACTGTTTTCACATTGATTACAGAAAAGGAATGAAGAAACAATTCCATGAGGACTCAAGCTTTAAGATCATGATAATTATTTTAGGTAGCACTGGAGGAAAAATTTCCAGAATAGGTGATAAGTGTTGAGTTACTAATTGCCACTGATTTCTCACTACTTCACTTCTATCCATAAGTATTTATTGGCCTATCTTCATCTGGGAAGAACTCTTTGAGGTGAAAATATGTGTAAATTTACATTTCACTTTTTGATTCTGCCCAAATGCCACACATTAATGCTAATTGCAGTGGATGCAATTTGTTTCCTGAAAATTGGATTTGGAACATGAATGAGTTTATCCAGATCTGAACATCAGCACTAAATTTTGCAACTCTGATTTTCAATATTTGAAACTGTTATTTTAGTGTTTTCAGTTCCCTCCTTCACTTAACAGCCCTAGAAACTCCTAAAAGAATGGACTGTTTAAATATCCCAAGTGATATATACATAAGATCACTACTTTTCATTAACACAGCAAATTTTCTTCAAGTAGCCAACTGCTTACCAAACCCTGACAGAGTTTTCCTCTGATGCAATTTAAAAACCTGCTTTACAGCCCGATGAACTGAAGCATGACAAATAAAATCAAGGCCAAAGTAAACCATGGCCAGAAATAAACCAAGCCTAGAAAGAAAGTTATGTTTAGATTACATAAACAAATTTTAGAAATCTGGACTCTCAGTCTCCCTGTCTGCTTTTTTCTCTAACACACTTGGTTTTACTCCATTAGGCTCCTTCAATGACAATATTTGCAGCAATAGTTCAGAGTGGTGTGAATTCACTTCAGGCCAGCAGAATTAAGGGCAAGAAGCGAGCTCCTCAGAGATTCAGTGTGTCATGGTGAGCTGGGTGACTTTAGCCCACTTCTTACCCTTTGTGTGCCTTTACAAAACCTGGGACTGGTGTAGAAAGGTCTGTGGCCTTTGGGGAGATTATATGAGATGAGCTCCTGCTAATCCCTTTCTCTTTTGAATTACTTGTAAAAGGATTGAGAACGTTCTGGCCTTCAGCATGAGGTGAACATTATTCACTGCATGTGCTTTTATTAAAAACTTAATTTAAATCTTGCTTTTAGGTAGGCTGATGTTTGCATCTATCTCTCATGAACTGTGCAATGTATCTTATATGTACACAGCTGGTGGGTGGATACAGATGTCACAGATTTCCTTCCTCTTTTTGTAGGTACTAAACTTTCACTGAAAAGGTGTGTTTCCTCATTGCCAGTGGTGTGTGCATGGGAAGCAGAGAGCTATAAAAATTTTATTTTGTAGTGGAAACACTTTAAATCACTACTCTGTTCCCAGTATCTAATTGTTTAGCTCCTTTACTGTATCAATTTATTTTAATTAAGATAGCCAGATATTTTAGGTATAAGAGGTTTACAGGATTTTGCTATACCAGCATCTATAAATATGACTGTGTATGTAAAGCTTCTCTTATGTGAATTCAAAAAGCCAACCTGCTCAACAACTAGAGGATAACTTTGCAAGAATTTCATCTTTTGTCTTCAAGGGGTTATTACTGAATGTACAAAATGGTCTTTCTTACTTTACAACATGGTAGGTACCTCTCTTAAAAGTACATGGAATCCTGGATGGCTTGTGGATGATTTAGAAATCATGAACGCTTTTATCACGTTGATGGGAAAGGGAGATAACCAAGTGTTTTGGCTGCAGACCTTGTTCCTGGTCTGGTTATCCTTTACCTTCAGACTGCTCTGGCAAGCTCTCAGCCCCATTGTTGATTTCAACAAAATGCTGTCACGGGTCACTGAAAAACAAGGCAAGAAAGAACATTCTTTCCACTCCTTGTTTCTGTTTATGTCTTCCACTGTCCTCTAAGCCAGTGTCTGCTCCCAATTGCACCATTTATATTAATGCTATAGCTGGTCCTACATACAAACTCTTATTTGTTTTATTTTTTTCCTAACTATATAAATGGGCTAAGGAACATATACAGACATTTTAATGTTTTTACTGGATTCTTAAGCACTTACAAAAACACTGAAAGAGTCTCTTGGTTGTATGTGGTTACTAGATAGACTCAGATTATGAACAGTTTGAGGGTGGCACTTCCAGTTTTTCTTATTTATTTTGAATTATGTTATTTGAAAATACACCCTTGGATCCTTACACTTCACTTCTCAGCTTCCATTCACATTTTCTGCTTCAGAGTTCAAGCTGACACATGAAAATTTAGGAGGAATATGTAAACAAATGGTAGGAACTTGTTGTTCTGCTTTTAGGTAAAACAGACTCTTACTCTGCCTAGAGAGTCGGTTCATCAGTGACACTCATCAGTGTTGTTCAGTGTTTTATATCTCCCTGTTCCATTGCAGCTCTCAGGCTCTGTGCCTTGGTGTGATGTTTAAGCTCAGTCGTTCTGTGTCAGTTGGTTGTATGAAATGATTATAAAGTCCTAAAAAGAGAAATATTGTCATTTTATGTTTGCTTTTTAATCAAAAACAAACTCAATCTAGTCAGTGCTGAAAGCAATGTAGTGTAAAAATGTCATGTTTCATTCATGTCCTATTAAATTGTAGGAGAACAGTTCAGTAAGGATATTACTGTCCAAGGTAACATTTATTTGGCTTTAAAAAGGTTTTGAGTGTCATCTAGTATTTATCTGTAATGTTAAGAAAGCAGAGAACAGTTTTGCCCAGGAACTGCAATGTATGATCAATTCTGAGAATTAATATTAAATTAGCTCTCTATAAGTGAGATAATAGTCCTTAAATAATTCAATTGGGGAAGGATCATTAATGCAAGATAAAGACATAACCATCCCAGAATTCATCCCCCAGAGCTAAGTGTATCCCTTGTCTCTGTGTTTCATTTTGTGCCTGAGGGTGCTTTAACCTATTTGTGACAGAGTTCTCCTGCTTGCCTTTCCTCTGGGGTCTGCAGGAAAAGCTGTGCTTTAAACTGCAGTTTGAAATGGCAATCCACTGGAAAATGGGGAAGACCTGAAAGTGGTGATACTCATGGCACATGTATCTCACTGCAAGCAGCTGGTGGGTCAGCCCTATGTGGAAAAGACTGCACCGACAGAATAACAAGATGGTGCCAGTACAGGCCATTCAAAATGTGCCCAAATAGCAAAACCAATGTGATATTCACATATGTCAGAACCTTAAAGTGCTTGTGCTGAGGACAAATGTTCTCAGACTGCAGTGCTGAGAGAACACTTGAAGGCAAGGCTTGGTGAAAGTCAGGTTGGCCAAATGCTAGAGGTGTGTATGTGTGTGAATCTAGAGGGGAGAAAACCTCCCTTTCTTCATTTATCATGGCCTTTAAGCAATCACTTCATAAAAACATGGGGGGAAAAAAATTTCATTACACCTGTGCAGATCTGATTTAGACTCTGCATTAACAGGAGATTTTGTGTAGGAGATCTATTTATTCATGGCCTATTGATATTTTGGGCATTAATTCACTAGCAAAGAACAAAAAAATGTGTACTAAAACTGTTTTCTTGAACTTCAGATAGATATATATCCCACAGGGCATTGTTATTGATTCGTTGTTATAGAAGAATTTTGTTCTAGTTTGATAACTCCAGAATAATTGAAAAATGCAGACATATGAGCTCAGGCTAAAGAAGATATCATATGGTTTCCAAAGACACATTTTTTTTTGGTCTAAGTTTTGGGGACCGTAATATTTCCTTATCTTATTTTTGTAATCTTGTTTTCAGGAAAGGTTATGTACTTTTAAAATTAATGTCTTTTTTTTAAAGCAGTGCTATGAGAACATCTTGCCCTCTAGTGGTGTAGAGAAGTGAGACTGAGCTCAGACCTTGCAAGAGTTGTTAAAAATATTAAAAGCCATCTGTGGTATTTAAATCCTGAAAATTCAGCTGCACAGATCATCACCCTTTGTGAGCTACTTTTCAAGGACCAGTGGGCCAAGAGAATTTATGAGTTTTGAGAATGTTCTAACTACAAGTGAATATTTTATGTGAATAATGAAAATTGTTCTAAAGTGTCCAAGCAAAGTGCTTCAGTATTTATAGCAATTTGTTAGTATTCTTTGCTGTAAAGCAAAGGAAAAGGCTAATAAAAAACACACTTTAACCTATCCTGAAAAGCACACATGAATACACCAATGCTAGAAACGCGCTTTAGGCTGGAAAAGGAGAAATTTAATTGAATTGTAACCAAGAGATTTATGAAAGATTCCCTTGAAAAACCTCACTCTGAAAGATTAAGGTGGTAATTTAGAATAATTTTGATTTTGATTTGTCAAGCTCAGAGTTCAGCTAATTTACACTAGAATATGTCTTACTTCACTCAGTATTTTTAAATATCCCTTTGTAGTCAGAGAGGCCCTAGAGGATCTCCAGGACTACTGACGTGCTTGGTTGCCACTGATGATGCTTTTGGCTTCCACAGCATCCTTTTGCTTATTCCAAAGTATTTTCAGGCTTAAACAAGTCTGAGAAATGAGTTGCTGTGCTGCTGGCAAGCTGTGCCCTGCTCAGCCCCTGGGTAGGGCCGTGCCAGCACAGAGGTGGGAGCTGTGCCTAGAGAGCTTTTATAAACTGGGGGGTTGTTTCTTTTCTGCACAACTGAGCAGCAGCTCCTGTGGGGGGAGAAGGGCTCAGGTGGAGCACTGGAGGTGCATGAAGTGGTTGCAGGGGACCACATGTGCAGTCATGTCAGTAATTCCCATTTGGAGGCCTGGCATCTTGTTTGCTGTGCTACCTGTCCTCCTTTCCAAGAGCCGCACAGGCTGTTAGTTCACCGGAACGTGTCAAAAAGGCTTCTCGGGTAACCCTTGCAGGAGGTGGTTTGCTTTAATCTGTCAGGGGTTCGCGTTGTGATGTGCGTTGGAGGGCACTGACCACAGGGAGGCAGGGCAAGCAAGCTTTAGTTAGCACATAACCACATCCTGAAAACACAAAAGGTTGCCCCTGTTCCTATTGATGGCATATTTTGCTTGAGCATTTAAGAAAGACACAGAAAAAGGTTATAAACAAGTGATCAGAAATCCACTGAAGCAGTGAGACGTGGGGTGGGATGCTTCATTTTTTTTTTTTTTAAGCAGAGTTGAACAGTAGCTGGTGTGCAAAGGAAATGACACTGATGAAGCAATGGTTATATACACTGTGGTTTATAGGAGACCACAAAAGCAGCCCCATTCAGTTTTTCCATGACATGACCTTCAAAAAACACTTAAAATTTGCATACAAGGATCAGCAAGCACAAAGGGAGATGGAGGCTGGGGGAGTTCCTCCCTGTGCACATTTTTCTTTTTTTTTCCAACTCTCTGCTCAGTGGGGTTGTAACAAACTGCAAGGTTCTCCCTCACACATCATACAAATAACTACTTTTAGAAGGTACAATTTACTATAGCTTGCCTTGAGCTAAATTAGTTGTAGTCCTGGTGTTTCCAGTTTTAAATTGAACACAGGCCAAGATCTGCAATACATTCCTGTCCTGACAGTAAATCAGATGTCATTAAAACAACAGCTTCTTCCAGAACAGCTTCTCTCATTCTATTGTGAAATTACACCCCCACTTAACATTTTTTAGGACAGTTCTGTGCTCTATTGCAACAAGGGTTTTCACTTGCAAACAAATAAGAATTGGACAGAATTTGAAGTGGTCTTCAGCTACTTCAATTTCCCCTGTAAGTTTTTTGTTGGTCTGAGAATATGCAAGTGTTTGGCAGAGGGATTTTTTGGGGGGAATTGGTGCTGGTGATTGTGGCAGGAACTGCGTTAATGCCATTGAAATTGATTGTTTGGGTTTTTTTCTGCAGGCTTAAAATACAAGAGGCACTTGGAAGAACTGAGATTTTATCTCACTTGCCAGTTAATCTATATTTTAAATAATCTATATTTTTATAAATTTATAGTTATAATTTATAAATTAATTTTACACTGAGTGATGGGAGACAAATAAACTATTCACAGGCGAGAATTCTATGCTACTTCAAACAAAAGGGTAGTATGGCTTACACAAGTAGAAATCCAGTTTTGATTTACCTGAGGATTAAAGGAATTGCTCAGTTAAATTTTGCTTATGTGTTCCTTAGTGTTCAGTGTTTTTCTGTAGGAACACTGACACCCTAACTTGTCTCAGGCACAGTGGACTAGGGGGGGTGTTACCTAGGGATTGCTGTTATGCGGTACCACTTTCCTCCAAGTCTGGTGATGTGTTAAACTGCAGTGTTAAGGGAGCTCTCCACAACATTTGGATAATTAGAATACAATTATTTAAGTGTTTAGCCTCAGGCCTTTCTGATCTGGTAAGAAGATTAATGGCAGAGGTCTAAGTTGAATGACCAAGGTGCTAGGATTGGTTTTACATCAAAGTAATTTCACTTTTTCTAGATCCTTTTTCTGAAGTTGGCAGCTGATCTTCATTCACAAACTTTAGCTGCCTCGAAAGTAACACGAATCCTCCTAACCACATAAGAAAAACAACTCACCAAACAACAAAGACCAGACTAACCAAGAACAGTTAAAAATTACTGCCTAAACCCTACTGTCTTTGAAGATGACTGTTTATCCCTGTGAAAAAAAATTCACATGTGAGAAGCTGAAAAAACTTCTTACAAACACTGACTGGTAGATTTCTCAATATAGGTTTACAGTAAATAGTCATTTTAAGTTTCTCCATGCTACATCATTTAGTTCTAGAAATGCTTCTTCATAGCTACTTTTGCTTACAGCATTGAACACAAAATAGAGTTGTTTTCTGGTTAACATTTATTTTACAATGAAATGACAATGTGCTATAGAGGGCCTCAGAAAAAACAGTTTTCCTCATCTTTCCTTGTCTGATTGCTCTGAATCCATCCTATTAGGTATCCATAGATTTGTCAACTTCTAAAAAAAAAAAAAGAAAAGGACAGATTCTCACTTCCTATTTATGCAAACTGGTCTCATTCAGGAAGAGACTGACCTCCTATATTCCCACCTTATATCCATAACCATAGTGCAATAGGACATTTCTATATGTGTCTTCCAGAGTCAGCTTCCTCACAAAGACTCTGCTCCCTCCTTCACTAGCCTTGAAAAACTGTTACTTTTTCATCTTCCTAAGAAATGTTTTTCTTGTTTGAAACAGAGCAGAGTGGCTTCCACTTTTGGGGAGAGGTTATCAGACTGAGTAACTTACCACTGCAACAGTTTAAAGCCCTGTCAAAGAAGCTGGCAGTGTGGGGTGGTGGGAGATTGTCTCCTGTACTGAAGGAGTCTGGGATTAGCACAAACCAGACAGTTGTGGCCCCAGCTGAAGGAGAGGGTAGTTTGGGAAATGGGCAGATATCTTCTTCCTAGCCCCACTTTTTTTCTCAAATTACAGAGCAAGCCAGAGCTCCTCCCAGAATATTGCTGGTGAAGAAAGAGTTTTTGTTCCTCACAGAATTATCAATGAAGAGCAAAGAGCTGAATCTCCAGGAGAAGCAGGTATCTTATTTAAATCATTTAGAGTCTTCTACAAAACCTACAAATCTTGCTGATGGGAAAGCCCTTGTCTGAAAGTTTATGGACTGACTCTGCAGTTCACAGTTCTGAGGCTTATCCCAAGGTCCTAAATGAATCCTTGTCATTTTCTATTTCCTATGAAACCCTTCTGACCACTTCTGTTCCACAAAATTCCATTGGCCTTGTGTCATTGCCCCCCCCAAATCTGCTTTGTCAGAGCACTGAGGCTTTGCTGCTCAAAGGGGTTTTGGGCTAGCAAAGTAGTCTGTTCTGTTCTCCCGAGAAGCTTTGAACCTGCTCTGACCTGTCAGAACCCCTGTCTCTTGGAATAGCCCAGCTCTGCCTCAGCAGCTATTCAGGCTGTTAAATAAAATAGGGGTCATTGGCTGATGAAATACAATCTGCAGTTCTAGGCAGTAGCGTGTCTCATGCAGAATTCCTGTGTCTTTCCCATGCTGTACTTCTTAGCTTGGCATTCCTATGGAGGAAGCCCTGGTTTAAGTTTTTCCCCATCAGTGGTGTAGTAGGGAAGTAGGAATATGTGCAATCCATCCACCCCTGCACGTTACTAGAAATGTGTCGTGTTCGCGGGGCCCCTACTCCCTCACAGAAAGTAAGTCATGGTAAACAAGGAGAGGAACTTCTGAGGGCTTTTTTCTGCTTGACTTTCCACCCCTCTACTTTCAGAGCAGCTCTGCTTTAGAAGAACAATTTGCTCAAATTCTGAGTTTCTGTTTTCTGCTCTGTTGGCCCTTTAAGGGGCTACAACATAACACACCTGTCATTTGTGCTCGTTTCCTACTTATGGTACTGGGACCTTTCAGGTTCAATATTCACGTTTGCCTAAAGTCATTATTGCATCTGCTAAGTAGTGAATAATGAGGTTGCCAATAGAGCAGCACTTTACTCATTTCATGAAGAAAATCTGCACTGACACTTAGCTGGGAGTCTATTTTGAATTTTTCTGGCTATTGATCTACATTCTGAAGTGCACCTCAGACCTTCTGTCTTTTGACCTGACCATAATTTTCAGTCCTTCATTTACCATGAATTAAAGGATCGTTTCCAGTAAACCCAAGTATAGCCCTGGAATGTTGCCTAATTTGCTGGAAAGTGCTGTAACTGCTGTTTGCAGAAAGAAATTTGGACTTGCATCCTTAAAACAAAGGCCTAGAGCCAAATACTGACTTCATTTGCACCATGGTAAGTGTAATGTAATTACTATACTTGTAGTGGAGCTGGTCTCTGGTCATCCCCTCCCTATTTGGGGTTTGCAGAATATTTTTCGGGAGTAGTAACAATTTCCTTTGAAAGCATCTCCAAGAAATGGTCAGAGGGGAAAACCTTACATGATTTCCCTGGATTTGTCAGTGAAAAGGTGGGGAAATCAAGTAAGTTATTGCTTGGCCTCTGGTAAGTGGTGTCATAAGATCTGTGCTGTGTAGCAGTTCTCACAGCTGGCACCTCCTAACACTGTTTTTAGCAAAGAGGTTCTTTCTTCATCCTCACTAAATTCTTAATTCCAAGAAAGAAACTCTGTCTGCTCAAAGAATGGGAGGAAAAGGGAGAGTTGGCAGGATATGGTGGATATGACAAAGCATTGCACCTCAGCTGAACAGTGATGACTTAGTGTTGATCCTTAGCTGGATTTTCAAGTATGAGGTAAATAACTTTGAGTGTGAAGAGAAACAGAATGCCAGTGCAGAGGGCATTGGGAAGTCAATGCACACATTAGAATTCAAAGCACTCCTGTGTGTCTTCTGTCCCCCCCTGGGAGCAGGCCACAGATGGCTTATAAAATGTACCTCAGCCTTTGGAATATGAATTTAGAGCTGCCAGCTGATGCCCTGTTTCCCACTGCTGGTTGCAGAGTCTGGTTGGTGGAGATCAGACAATATTACAGCTTCAAATTGCCTGATATACCTTCATCACATGCTTACTCTTTAAAAAATACCCTCAAAAGCTCTGATGTAAAAGCATCCTCACATATTTCTTGGGCTAAATAATTGCAGGTAGTGAGCGTGGCTAAGGGAAACCAACTCGAAGGGTTTTGTTTTCCCTGTCAGAAACACTATTTTAATTACATCTCCTGTGGCCAAGCAGCACCAAGAATACTAACTTTAAACAAACATGTCAATCAAGGGGTTTAAAGTAATGCTTGTAGGTCTATTTTGGCTCACTTTCTGGCATTTAAATGTAGGGTTTGCTATGATAATGTTTCTAAGTTTTGTTCTAAATCCGTGGAAGCTTGAAAAGTTCAGAAATGCATCAGCTAGCTCTAGAAATCTGGGCGCCCCTGGAGCCAGGAGATCAGCAGCTTAAATTCTCATCGCTGCCCATGGGTGAAATAGTCATCACCTTTTAGAAAAACACAGCTTGCAGGATTGGACACAGAAATTTAGTCTCTATCATAACAGGAAGAAGAAAGAGAAAGAAATGGAGTGGCAAGAATAAAACAAAGAAAACCAAGCTATGTACATATGACATGGTAGTGGGCTAAAGAAAAGGGCTTGCCTTAGGAAAGCAGCTCTGCTGATGGGGAAAGAAGCACCCAGAGGGGCAGAAGAGCTTTTATTTTGCCCATCCATCACAGGAACCAAACTAGCCAAACCCAGTCTCTGTAATGTAGTCCTGGCAGCAGCGCAGAGGTAGAAGATAAAGCTGCCTTAAATGTAGCTCTGTTGTAGCTCAGCTCAGCTTGGAATGGGAGTGGAGCTGGTTAGTTGCTGTCTCTGCAGGTGTAAAGGCAAAGGGGGCTGCCAGGCGAGCACATTGGCGAGATGAAAAGCAATTTGAACAACATTGTCAAAAAGTGGCAGAAAAATAGTTGTTCTCATTCTGCAGGCAGTAAAATGGGCCACACAAAGCCTCAGATTTCCTCTGTGTGCCTTTCATTCTGTCTGAACAGCCTCAGTCTGCACCAGAGACCTGGCTGTGCTTGGGTACCTCCCAGGTCCTAATGTCAGACTGAAAGCCCCAGAATGCCTCACGCTGGAGTCCTGGCTACTGTCTGCTCATTTGGTAGGGACAGGCAGTTGGAATCTAACCAAAATTATTTTCTAGGTTTGGTTCAAGCTTTAAGAGGAATTTTTTTGAAATTTGCAAAAACCATTCAACTGGAATTGCATAAGGGAAGAGGCTATGCCAGGAAGGGGCCAAGACATCAACTGCACTGTAACATTTGCTTTTATCAAAGTGACTGAGGGACAGGCACCTAAAAATTATAAACTAACAAACTAATCTTGTTTGTGCTTTTTGTGTTTGAAATTTCTGATAATTTTCAGATGTGTTGTTTTGAGGGCAGCACTGTGTGTGGATCCTTGTACCAATGACTGTCTCTTCAGTCCTGGTTATCTGAAGCCTCTGTTCTGTACTGTCACAGCACTTACACTTGCTTTCTTTGTTATTTTCTCTCCTCACAATCCTGATCTTACCCCCTTGTCCCCAAAATACCTGCAGAATGCCAGTTGAAATGAAGAGTACTAAAGAGGCAGGAGTCATTTTTAGACAAACTATTACAGTATAGTGGTGTGGAATCCAAGAAGATTAAGACAATGTTGCTACAACCTACACTTGCTATAGTTTAAAGTTTAAACCAAAAGAAGCAGATGGTCTGAATGGACTGAGCCACAGAAACACATTTTGTCCTTTATTATTTTTCTAGGAAAAGTAAAATCAAGGCAATTTTGGGATACAGAACTAAAGAACTGCATTTGGCAATTAGGAGAAATAGAGGAATGGTGGAGGGTCTGAAAGAAAGCCAGTTTGATGGTCACATTCTTTACTGCTTTCATTATGTCTCTGTTATGGAGATGGGAGCACAGTTGTGCTTAGCACTTGTTTACCAGCTCAGATCCAGCTGGGAAAATGCAATCAGCACTTCCATGAATGAGAGGTAAAGTTTCTGGGTTTGATACATGTCCTGTTTGCTAAGTGCTGAAGGTCTAAAATTCCATCTCTCTAAGGTATTTTCTAGTTTTCAAGTGAATTGCACTAAGATTTCTGACATCCTTTTGAAGGCTTCCTGCAGGAAAGATGACATTTCAAACCTATATGTTACCTGAACCTTGATCACACCTTGTCTGCTATTAAAATATATGATCCAAAAGTGCTTCCCGATGAATTAGGCTCTCATAATGCATTTTAACCTCCTTGGAGAAAATTATGCAGGTCTCTGAGTTGCCTGCATGAGTTATCTTTTATTCATTAGAATCCTAAATGTTATTGACATGCATTCTTAATTATTCCCTGCTGAAAACAGTAGTGTTCTTGAACAAGTATTTTGCATTTGTTATGTCCTGCTGCTTGCATAGTTAATAATGTATATAATAATAAAATAAGAAACTATCAGAGCAGAATAAGAGAACTTACTAATGTGATTCAATAGAAGAAAGTTGTTAGTTCTGGCTTTCACAGCCTAACAACAACATTGTGTGAATACTTCAAGCAGGCAGAATCTTTGCTATAGGTCTAGCATAGAAATAGCAACATTGTGGAAAGAAGCTGGCAAGACATCACCTGCTATCTCTCTAAAAACCATGAACTGTAGTCGTACCTTACTTAGTGGAATTCATTGCTTAAAGCTTTCAGAAGCAGTCTTTGGACATGTTTCTGGAATCAGTGGTTATTCATTGAAACAGGAAATCACAACCCTAAACATTATATTTGTGCTTCAGTGTTTTCCCTGTCTTTCCTCTTTTTCCATCCCTCTTCCTCTGGGCACACACACATAGTTTTCATTTGCTGTTCTCTGTATGGGAAACAAAAGGTGTCTAAAAACTAAAAAGTTGGTTCTGAAAAGCTGTATAATATTCAGGGTTGCTCTCTGGTAGGATATCTAGAAGCGTCAAAAGAGTTAGTAAAAATTGCAACCTTTTGCTGTGTTGTATTTTTTGCACAGCTGCCTCATACCCCTTTGACTCACCAGCCAGAGTGTGAGCAATTTGCCAGCATGTCCAGATTTTTTTCCCGAGTCATTTCCAGCTGGCTGCAAATCCTTAAATACATGCTGGGCAATTAAACGTCATCCAGTTCCTATGCTGTCATCCCCAAGATTTTTCATTTCATTCTGTAGGTTATTTCAGTCTTCTCTGATACGTGATAACATGTCCCACCTTTGACACTGACAAATATTACCTCCTGCACCTTTTAATGACAATGGCAAAATTAAATATTAAAGAGAGGTAGTCCTAATTTCAGACCTTGAAAAGACCATCTTGAAACTAATTTTCAGCCTTCCCTTTTTGGCACAAATTATCAGTTCCTTGGTTTAATCAGATCCCTTGCTGCTTTATACTTACTACATTAAATGTTTTCATCAAACTGAAAAAATAAAAGTACTATTTAAACACAGCAGGTCTAAATTACCTGGAATTTCTTATCAAAGGAATGATCTGAAGGGTGTGGTACTCATAACCTGATACAAGATATTATCTCACTGTCCATTCGTCACTTCATCTACAGTATTTTTTACCTTTAAAACATGTCCTAAAATCTTAAAACCTGTTGAAGACAGGCCAACAATCTCATAGCTGATTATATTGTTTTTCTTGATGTTATTTTCTGGTCATGTGCTGGTTAACTGTCAACAGCTTCCTGCAGCATTTCTTTCTGTATCTAGAAATCATAGTGTCATAGCATAATTTGGGTTGGATGGGATTTCCAGAGGTCACCTAGGCCAACTCCCTGCTCAAAGCAGGGCTAACAGGATCAGGTTATGTCCAATCAGGCATGCTGAGTCCAAACAGAGAAAAAGATTAAACAGCTGCCTGGGCAGCCTGCACCATCATTTGACCCTCTTCATGGTAAAAAAAATTCTTTATTTCTAATCGCTTTCCTATGTTCCAGCTTGTGCCTGTTGCCTTCTGTCCTACCTCTCTGCACCTCCAAGAGGAATCTGACTCCATCCTTTCTGTACCCTCCAATCAGGGATCTGTAGGCTGCAGTAAGAACTTCCTGCAAGTGTTTTCTCTTCCAGGCTGAACAGGCCCACTTCTCTCTGCCTCTCCTCTTACCCCATGTTCTCCAGCCCCCTAACCTTTTGGATGGCCACTCACTCAACTCACTCCAGAATGTCAATGTCTGTCTTGTCCTGGAGAGACCAATACTGGGTCTTATATCCCAAAGAGGTCTCAAAAGTGTCAAAGAGAGGGAATGATCACTTTCCTCAACATGCTGGCTACAAAATACAGCCCAGGCTGAAGCCTCCTAGGCTTCTTTGATCTAAGGACACACTGCTGATTAATGTGAACTTGTCCACCTGGACCTTCAGGTTTTTTTCTGCAGCGCTGCTTCCCAGAGTTGGCTCCAACCTGTCTGGGTTGTAAGGGGTCATTCCATCCCAGATGCAGGAAGTGTATTCCCCAAAGCCCATTTCTCTAGGCTATTCAGGTCTCTTTGACAGGCTGCCCTGTCATCCAGCATGTTCACAGCTCCTCCCAGTTTGTTATCTGCAAACCTGGTAAGACTGCACTCTGTCCCATCATCCAAATCATTAATGAAGGCATCAGCCAGTTGTGATTCCAGCACTGATCCCTGAGGGACACCAGTGGTTGCTGACTGCTAGGTAGACTTTGCATCAATGGGTATTATTGATGATTTCTCTCTCAACATGCCAGAATCCAGAAGATCTGAGGGAGATTTGTGTGTCTGGTTCACATTTCTACTGAGATCACCAGTGGGCAAGGCTAGCAGTTTCCCAGTGGAGCTTAGTTTGAGTACCAAGTTCTGGGAACATCATTCAGGTATTTAAGTGTGTTGGGAATAGAAAACATTGTCTAAAACTTCAGATTGAAGGAGCCTTTTCAGTAATGATTTCTTATAATCCACATGCTAATGTGGGTTTTTTTTTCCAAGCAAAATATGTACAATTAAAAATATTTTAACTGAATTCAGCTGGAGATAACTGAAAAGGCCATCAAAATAAAATACAGCAGTGGACTGAAAACAGAAAATTTTTGTAATTGTTAATACTAAATAATCCTCTTTAGCATTGTCTCATGGAATAAAATCAAAAGTTAAAAAGCAAGAGGCAAAACTGAAAGCAGAGCATATTGTGTCCACTGTGGACACTTTGGTACCTTTTGAGGACTATTCTCACAGCCAAAATAACTGGCTGATGCCGAAATAATCACTTGTCAGGGTAACAAGAATCAGTAGCCTAAAAAACCAATTTTTAATATCAATACTATCAGCTCTGGGACTTGTGTTCTGTCACTAGTTTTGACAAAGAAGAGAAAGCAATTATAGAGCTGAAACATGTTTGCCATCACTTGTATTTGAAAAGCCTTCAAGTTAAAAGTCTGTATGACACCAGATTGGGTAATGCGTTAAAAGATGTTTAAAATGTACAGGAATAAACGCTGAATTAAACTCTTTTCTTATAACACTCTTCAACTTCAAGAAGCAGTCGAACTAATCCATATTTGATGTTAAATAATATTTCTGCTCTTTATCCATTTACAAATTACCTAAAGATAAAATTCTGCAAGATTATAGGCATGAGGAGTTGGCTGACCCTGTAAGATTCTGGGTTAACAAAATAATGTCTCAGCTATAGCTGTAACCTGGATCAGAAGATAGAAACACACAAAGAGAAACTGAAATAATTAGAGACAAGACTGAGATACAAAGCACAGTCTTTTTTTACATTGTCCTTTTTAGAGAGAAAATTTGTAGAAAATCTGTTTCAGAGATACTGCCTGGGATCTTATAAAACCGTAACCTTGTGGGCAGATCTGTCTGACCTGATCGTGTTCAGATTTTTAGGGCAATCAGACAACAAATGTCTCTTTCTCTTCAGGCAAGAAATTCCTCAATTGACTGCTACTGTTTCAGCTCATTCGAGTATGGATTTTCATCTGTGTTTTTTCAGGGAGCTTACTAATGGATGCCTTTGTGCCCACATTCTGTTGACTTTGAGGGCCAGAGCTGTATATAATCACATGTGACAAACAGGCTGTGGCTCCAAGAGGAGTTTGTCCTGTAATAACAGTGATTTGCTGAGGAAAAGCAGAGGCATCATAATTCCTACTCTCTGTATTTGATGGATGGAAGTCTGATCCTTCTTCCATTTCTCTTAAATATGTTGGTTTTTTGCTTTTGGTTTGTTGGTTTTTGTTTTTGTTTTGGCTTGGTCTAGTTTGTTTGTTTTTAAGGGGATGGGATGGAATGTCTGTGCATGTGGCAGTTTACACTAAATTGTGCAACTTTAAACCCAGACTGCTGTTCTCATCTTTCTGCACTGCTGCCAACTGACACACAGCAAAGTCTTGAGGGGATGAGATTAAACACACCATGAGTCTCCATTTCTAAGGAAAGCTCCATGGGAACACCGTTGGGATCCCTGCTACTTTGCTGCAGTCAAAGTTGTGTGAGCCCATGTGCCATCCCTTTGTGCATGAGGGAGACAGAATATCACAGATACAATGCAGAGTATTCTGCTTTCACACTTTAGGGCATTCAGTGCAAAGAATAGCAATGTTTTCCTCCTGTCCTCAAAGCCACTGGTTTATCCACTTCCTTTGTTCAGAACTGAAATATTCAGTTTTAAAATCAGAGAGGAAAACTGCCATTAAAAAAAAATAGCAGTAGAAAAAGCACATGAAATCTCTGTCTCCTTTAATAAGCTTATTTGTTTAAGCATGCAGGGTGTTAAATTAGCTTTCTCATCTATGTGGGGTTTAATACCCCACCCATCTATTAGCTGAGGATGAAATAAGCTGCAACACAATACTACCTGCTGTGACAAGTGCTGAGATGAGTTAGATCTTAAAAGACTGAATTTTGAGACCTAATATCACAAGGACATAAAGTGTATTGAACTCTATACTGACTGTACTATGAACTGCCTATTTGTCATAGGAGTAAGTAATTATGTACAGTAGAGAGGGAAAACAATATGCCCAAGACTGGTAGTGCTAGATTTTCTGGGAAATAATATCTTCTACCAATTGCACTGTCTGCTTACCATTTTCAGTGAGAAAGTTGTTTAAGATGCTGAAGGCTGTTACATTTAATTAACAAATTATTCAATGTAAGAGCTTGCCCTGGTTTCAGCTGGGGTAGGTTAGATCACATCAGAATGCTTACGAAAAGTCTACAGTTAAATATTTTCACCTTACAGGGGGTTTCTAATCTGCCAAAGTAGAAAAATCCAAAAGAAAACATACTTTCAATGCACTGTAAATAGGGGCCTCTAAACATTAGACAGTACCCTTAGAGAAACACAGGTTGTTGCACAGTCTGCTAAGAAACAAGCACTTGCTCCTGGTGTGCAAGATGTCAAACAAACAAGCACATACAAACAATACAATCTTACTTTACTCAGAGAAGGTTTAACCCATAAACCTGACTGAGATTTATACAGTGGTTTTACTTTTTTAAATACAGGTAGCCAGACAGTTTCATAGCACACCCTGTGTAGGGCTGGTTTTAGTTGCCCTTTTCCCCAGTTGCACATGGTCTCTCTAAAGGGCCATAGAGTCTTAGAAGGATATATCTGAGTTATCTGGCATATTTGGTGTGTCAGGTTGTGATTGTTCTTTTGGGACAACCCAGCTCATCTTCATAATTCCCACCTGGTTTGGTCTTACTTCTCACGCAGGGAGGTGAAGTAAGTGACACCAGCATAGCTGAGAGCAAGAATGTAAGAGGCAGCTTGCTTTGTATCTGAGCCAATTTAAGGGAATTTTTTAAAATAGACTTTAAACATGTACCTAATATTAGCAGCAGGTCAGTGGGACTCAACTACGTACTAAATGTAAGAATGCTTTCTTCATTCAGAACTTGCACTTGGCTGTGGGCAAGAGGCATGCATTGTTATCTGCCTTTTTGAAAGGGCTAATTCTCCTCCTCTTAGTCATGGTGATGTAAACTTGAAATAACCCCACTGAGGTCACTGGGGAATGGCAGAGTCCTTTTTGTCTATCTGAAATCAGCCTGCAAATTAAGCACAACCAATATAAACTATTTTAAAAGCTCTCAGAATCTACTAAGATTGCCATTGCATACAGAGAAAAAACCCATTTAAATGTTATTTCAATTTCAAATTTCATTTTACAACATCTGTTTTTGAGGAGAAAAAAAGAGGCAAATTTCGGTGGCTAATATTATTTTCAAACTTCTGGAAAGAAATATCAAATGACTGCAAGTGGGGAAGGGTAATGAAAGTCTCAAAATAGAAAACTGTTTTCACTTGAAGGCTGTCAGGAAAACAGCCCCTTGGTTTCTTGCAGTTGTGAAAACAGCCAGGGCTCACTCCACTGGCAGTCAGTGAGAGACAGGCAAGTGGCTCTATTCTCTCCACACTTGAGCTAGAGCTCACAGTGTGTATAGATGTTTGGTGCTGGGATACAGATCCAGTTCCCAGTTCTCCCATAGGACAGACACGGAGAGGAGGTACCATACTGGGAGCTGTCTGTAGACCTTTGAATAAGTGACAAACTGAGAGTACTTCATGCCCTGCCTGTCTGTCTGGTTGGTGAGGTCCATGGAGTTGTATTCCTTGCTATGCTACACACAGAGAAGTATTTTGATGGATCCCTTTGGTCTTGATGCCTAGATAGGACCTGTGATCCCTCAGCTGGGATCCCTGATTCATATGGAAGGGGACCTGCAGCTTTTTCTGGGTAGCAGTAGTAAAATTCTTTCTGTCTGTCCTCCATCTGAAAATGGAGCTCTTCAGGCTGCTGCAGCTGGGTCACTCTTCATTTGGGGTTGTGAGATTGTTTCTCACTGACAGCTCCATGCATATGAATATGTTTGTTTTCAGACATGTACTTGAGCTAATAAGCTTTTGGGCCTTTGGTTACTTCATGCTTTCCATTATGGGCAATCTGATGCTCATCCATATGATTTGTGTTATTTAGCTATTCTTTGCAGTGACTGTGATCAAATGGTCTTTTTTTATCATCACACAGTGCACAACTTATTTGTCTCTCTCACATTCCTCCCTCAATACACTCCCATCTTCTCTTGATCTTGTCCTGCCCTTGAAACATGCTAGTTAACTGTATGCAAAAACTAACAAGACAAAGAAATCACAGTTTTTCTGAAAAGAAAAAAACCCACGAGTCCTCAGAGTGACAATGACAAATGATTTATACTGGCAGGCTCTCTTCATTAACACTGAATGCCGACAGGCTGCATTCAGGCTAGATAAAGGTGACCTCTAGGGCCATCGTTTGTTCATTTTGTTATTTGTTCATTTACCCTAAAAAAAGACGCTGTCTTAAATATACTAAAAATATAAAAATTACATTCCCCCTCATAACATATATAATAAAGGGAAATCTCCAATAGCCTTTTTAGCATCTATAATTCTACAGAGCACTTAAAAAGTTACAGGTTTTCCAGCAATCATCAGACCTGCTGAAGTAGATTTTGTTAGCATCCCATTGCACATGGTGGACCTTCAGCTGTGGGAAGGTATCATTCTTCTGATCTGCTATCACACTGCAGCTCAGTGTCCTGGCCCTTTGCCTCTCTTGTTTGTGTTTGCCACACTGCACATGTACCTGAACTGAGAGTGGAAATCTTGTAAGGGCTGATTATTGAGAGCTGGTGCTGCTATTTGTAGAAGGTGTCTCTGTGCATGGCTGTAAGCAAAAAATGTTGCTCCTATGGAGAGGAAATATGTGTTATGGCCCTAAGGGTGCTAACAGGCATTAATGGTCCTGACCAGCCTCACCAGGTGCCCCCATCCAAAGGGAGCATCCAAAGGCAAGAGAAGAATTCGGAATTAGCTGGCTAAAGGGTCCATAGGTATAGCGTAGAATGGGGATTTTTTTTTCTAGGCAAAGATCTGTAAGAGCAGGAGAAGTTTAAATGACCTGAAATGAATCAGGCAATGCTACATTGGCAGTTTCTAGATATTCTTGCAATATCTAGATATTTTCTAGATATTCTTGGAATACTGTCTGTTGCCTGCTTATTGCTGGTGTTCACAGTGGGCTCATCCAGGCTGAATCAAGTATTAAAATACGGCTTTTTCACTTCCTTGTCTGAAAGCAAGTTCTCTTAGGGCTGAAGCCACTCTTAAGGTTACTGTGTTTGTTCATTTGACAAACTTTAAAGTAGTGAGTAGGAAATTAATTATTGAAATCCTGGCCCTATGTAGGTGTAAAACAAGAAGTCTGGCTTAGCCACACTGGTTGCTTTTCCTCCAACACACAGAGAAAATACTCCACAACTCATTCACTCCCTACATTTCACACACTTTCTTATTTACTCCTACACCCTGCAGTAGTGCCTTCTGTATGTTAATGCAGAAGAATTGGGCACTAAGAATGGGGTGTATTCCTGACAGGAGTATTAAACACTGTTAGAAATAAATTACATTGAAGTGTCTGGCTTTATACATGCTTAGTACATTACTGTTCATGCCTTGGAGCAACTCTATGTGTTCATCCTGGAAATTCATCTGATACAGCAGTAGGTGCATGTACATGTGTAGAAGTCTCCTGCTGATTCACAGTGTGTAAGTCAGTGTTAATTATAAACATGAAGAATTAAAATTGTGGGAAGGTGGGTCTTGCGGTACTATTTATCTTTACTTAAACTAGAACATGGCTCCAGACTGTATGTGTCTTGCATTCTCAGCCAATGAATTTGTGCACAGAAATAGGATGCTGAGATACTCAGATACTTAAATTATTCAGTGTTATTCATATTTCAAGTAACAGTGACTTGGTATTTTTATTTGAATGTTGTTTCTGCTACACCCACCCTTGTTATATGTGTTCACATACACATTCTCTCCTGATGGAACATCAGGTCTGTTTGCCAAATGGAGCTGTACCTGCTGGCTTTAATGCAAACCAGTGTTACTGACTGCAGTTTAAGGAAACTAAAATGTCCTGTTCCATGTGATGTCTTTGCCTCTCTGGTGACAAAGAGTATAGTATGAATAATATTTGTACACCAACATGAACTTCTGGGTGTGTCTCCATAAAGTATTTCAAGGCTTTTCCCATCTTCACATTTTGGAGAGCAGTGATTGATTTTAACGGAAGGACAATGGCTAAGGAGAAACAGCCACCACTTTTCCTGTCTGGCCCTCATGAGCAGGTTTGAAGTAAATCAGAGAATGGGGTAAGAAGGAAGCTGGCAGTGATGATGTGAGTGCTGAGGGCTATTTTTCCAGGTAGATTTCTCTAATTATACTTTTTAAGGTAGCAATTTCCTTGAGAACTAAATACAATAGGGGGATAATATAATACACTTTAAATTCACCTAACTTTATAGACAACTACACCAGAAGGGTCAGAAATCTTCCCCAGCATGGTACCTGGGCATTCCTCAGAAGCCAGGAAGTGTTCGGATTCCCTAAAGCTAGTTTTGCTGGCATCCAACCATCTGGTCCCAACTCACCCAGCAACAGAAGGACTAAAAGCTGTCACTGTGAATAACTTTACTGCTTCCCACTTTGGCAAGTTGACTCCGAATTTAACTAAAATCACAGCTTGAAGCAAGAATATTTATGAACTAGGAAACCCTCCTGTAAGCGTATAAGGATAATTGTATATATTTTTTTTTCCCACACTCCCTCCCCTTCCTGCTATCTCCATGTTAGCAGCCAGCTATGTGGCCACCCTGGTTGCCTAGGAAGCTGATTGCTGTTCCTAAAGGATCTGCTTAAAATTCTGATCTGGATTCTAGTCAGGTTTTCAAGACCCTGGGAGTGGAGCTCTTGAAGTGGTGGATACTTTCCATTTTTCCCCCTCTCCTCAGCTCCTCTGGACTGAGAGAAGGCAGCTGTGCTGCTTTGCTAGACAGAGCAGCTGGACTTGGTTACCCCTAGAACCAATTAAGTGCTGCAAGAATGTCTTGCCTTATTCCGAGGAGACAGAAGGAGCTGTTTGGGATCATAAATGGCACTGGAGAGTAGTTGTATATGTATGCAGCTATTTTAAGGGTTGTTTTTGAGGCTTTTCCTAAGCACCTGCTGCCTTTTTGGGCATTTGTAGTTTCATCTGCTTTGTTTGAAATGCAAATAAAAGCAATGATACATATTCAGACAGTCTGAGACCTGTGTTTTGGAGGACTGTGTTAAACCCTTTGTGGGGTTTCTTTTCAGAAGCTAATCCTAGTGGAAAATTACTAAATGGGGCTTTATATAGGTGAAATAATAAGCTTGTCAAATAGTGCACCTATCTATTAGAGTGGCAAAGGTGGGTGCACTCTCCAACTCATTTCCATCTCATAGCTCTACACTGCTGACAGCTATTTGGAGGGTTAAAGAGGGGTGATTAAGAGCAAAGTTCCTTAACATTTAATTTTGGCTTAACATTGTTCTAGGAGTTGTCTGTCACATCTCATAACATGTGCTGTTCAAACTTAGGCATTCAAAATAACACCTGGATAAAAATCTATGAATAGAATTACTGATTATCCATGTAACTGATATTCATTAGAAGAGATCTTAGATGGTAGCAAAAGCTTGAGTTTGAGTCACTTGTTTATGCTCTTAAATGAGTGTTGGATCTCATTTAAACCTGCTTTGAAGTACGAATATGAACAGGAGCCCTTTCATCAGAGCTGAAGTATGATGTGTCATAATGCATTATGCCAAAATAGAGAAGCCACTTAAGTTTTCTCTCCAGAGGCACTAAGCAAAATGAGAGCTATGGTTCCCATACTGTCTCTTAAGCTAGTAAGTCATGCTGGAGAAATTTGACTACAAAGACTATGGCTGAACCTTTGCAAAGTGGAAAACAGCGTTTGATTTTCTGCTGAGGAGAAATCAAGAATGCGTGATATGGGTGTTTTCTTATAAAGCCTATTTATATTGCACACATTCCTCCAAGAGTGTGGTCCCACACACACTTCCTCTTTCAGAAACTTCAGCCCCCAATTAAGTTTGTGGTTTCTGCTGCTTGCAGTACTTTCTCCATAAAGAAGTGAAAACAAGCTCTTTTCTTCAAAATATGTCACTCTGCACATTTAGAAAAAAAGCACGACTGGAATGTGATGGGCAGAACTGCCATGTGGTGATACCTGTTCCATGAGTGCTAAAACTGCCTCTCTGGTAGCTGACTGCATTGCTGTTGAACAGCTTAACTGGTCTTTGTTATACTGACATGTACTGGCAATTCTCTTGTGGCCATGTAGAGTCCTGCTGGGATAAAACACAGACCTGCTGGGATCAGAGGCCTGTGTTTTAATCCAATGGCTGATGTGAATCCAGCTTCATGACAGTGGAACTTGGGAAAAAAAAAAGGAGGAAGAAGTAATGGGCCAAACCAACTGTCCAAGTTACATTTGTTCAGAGGTCCTAATTTATTTTTTTTTAAATCCTGCAACTAAATAAGTGATTTTCCAAATGAAGGGCTATTATATACTCCAGAACACAGGAGTCATGAGCAAACAGCAGTCTTCTGTTCACTCTGAAAAATAAATGGGGTTTTCTATGATGTTATCCAGAAGAAAAGGGAATATTGGCAAGTACAGCCAGATAAGGCATATTTTTCTGTGTTTTTTTTTTCATCTACAAACAATGTAGAATTTGTAATTATTATTTGGGATTTAATCAACCCTTGAAAGAGTAGAGGCAAATAGCAAGATATGTGGTAATATTCCTAGTATGTACTTTAATTACTGGTTGCTTGATTACTGCTGAAACTGATGAGGCTGAGTGTGATGATATTATCAGGAAGTTAAGCCTGATAGCAAGAGATGAAAACATAGCATTTAAAATGATCACGATACACTGCAAAATGGCATCTTTGAGAGTTGGATTGACTGACTCCCTGTAGAGATAATTTATATGCTCTAAAGCCATATATGTAGAAATGCTGATGAATAAGATCATAGACAGTCTCTGAGGAGAACAGAAGCTGCTGTAATGCAATAGAAGAGTTACAGAAATCTGGATGAGTGGCTGTGGCACCCTATGCAGACCAATAGTTACAACATTATCAAAAGATTCCAAAAGATTCAATGAGAGAGTGAGGTAATTTAGTGGGCAATGGTATTTGTCATCCCAGGAAGTTATAGGAGAATAATGTTGAAGTATACGTGAGTCATCAAGGCATTCAGAGCTTACAAAACCAGGGGTAACTTTGCAAGGCATTGGATAGATACACCACATGACACCCGGAATGATGAAGGAACATGCACAAAGCAACTGAGAGAGGTGACATCAGACCTCAGGTATGTGGTGGCAAAAAGAGGGCAGAGATAACTGTTTCCAAAGGGGTTTCCTTCCAGAATTGTCAGTTTCTTTAATATATTTAAAAGCAGTAGGACTGAGGCACAGAGTCAGTAGTTAGGAAACTGAAAACAGTGCTTGCTAAGAATGAGGTATTGTCAGAAGCCACTTTTTACTAGATGGGGATGAGGACTCTGAGTCATTCAGGCATGTAGCTGAGAAATCCAGCTGAAGTCAAACAGTGGAACTGAAAGAAAGCTTCAGACCACTGAAACTCTTCTGTTCTTAACAGTAGAAAAAACCCCACCCTCAGACTTTGAGGGTCTGAAACTGTCAGTGAAGAAATAACCCTAGAAGTGAAACACTGTATACAAATATTACTTCTTATAAAATACTCTCTCACAGTTCAGATGTACAATAGCTTAGAGGTGCTCTAAACCTTTCTTTATGTTCAAAATTGATTGTAAACTTGTCTGTTGAGCAGTGATTTGCCTCTCTTTCTTCCCACTCACTAGAGCTTATGTACTAGACTCCATTGCTGTCATGGCTTTTGGGCAGTAGCTGGGATCTAGCTGGTATTTTGGATAAAGTCTTCCTGACTGTCATTTCTTGCAGAAGTATCAGCTGTTGGATTGAACAGAAAATTGAATTATTTTATGCTGTGAAATGTAATCGATTGTGTACTATGTGTGTTAGAATTTGTCTGTAGGACAGCTACGAATGAACCTGTAGCCTCTCCAAAGTCTCCTATTCAAAAACTGGTAAACAGTAGTTGCTATGACTCAGTAACCAGAAATGAAGGAGAGGGAGAACCCCCCCCCACCTAACAGTTGGAATATACGTAATTCCCAAAACAACAAGAAGATTGTGACCAGGAGCTTGAAAATCTAAGTAAGCCCTAAAATTAGAACTGTCCTCCCTGGCTGGTGGGGCTGTATTTCACCATGACCTGTCCTCTCTAATTCAGACTGTCAGTTTACCTCTTGGGATTGTTTAGAGCCAGAGGAGTACCACAGCGTTTTCATATGATAGTGGATTGTCTCAGTAGCTGCTGGTTGATGCTACCGAACAAACTTACTCTTTTAGCATCCAAATATGCTTATGGCTACTGTTTTGTTAATGTAACAACATTTTTGTTAATTCATACCTAATTCACTCTACTTTAAGGACATCCTTACAATATTTGCAAGATGAGTAAATCTTGATGATGAAAAATGGTATTTGCACTATCATTGGGTGTGTGTAGCAGAAAGTAGATCCAGTTGATAATATCAAGTGAGGTGATACGGTGGAGCTGTGCATAACTCAGAGTCTGCTCCAAGGACAGTAGCTGCAGTTGCTCTGCCCTGTGAGTATTCACTTTGTCTCTTCTAATTTAATCTTTAAAATCCAAGTGTATGTGTTTTCTGCAGAGAAATTTTCAGGATATTAACAACTTTTTAGTACACAGTAAATTGTTTCATAAATACCCTAATGGCTATCTCTAAGGAAGTTGATTTCTTTTGTGTATATAGACAAGAGTATTTTATTCTCCAAAGCAAAAACATCCTGTGAAGAAAATTAATCCTTTTATTCCATGGAAAACAGATTGACAGTTTTTGAATCCCAAATCCTTTTTGAACTGCACTTTGCTCTAGAGGGAGGTAGAAATGTGACTGCCCCGGCAAGCATTTGTCATCATGGTAAATCACTGTTTCCATATGGAGATGATTTTTCTGCAATGTATCTTCTGCTTTTTGAGTAGGGAAAGGCCAGATTTCTTTGTGCTATTGTTGAGCATTGTGCAATCCTAACATGCCCTAAAGGATCTGGTGAATGACAGTCAGAACTCTCACTGTCCACATCCAGGGGCCCATAGTTTGTCTTCTACTCTTCTGCACGTCATTCCTTTTCAGATGGTTGGCACCGGTCTTATAAAAAATAAGAAAATCGTTATGATCAATTAGCTGTAATCTGATGTGATGCTGGTAGCAGGGAAGAACAGCTGCGCCTGCGTTTGATGTGCAGCAGTCGGTTGGCAGGCCAACCACCCTGCTGCTCAGCAGCTCTGGGGATGGGTTTTAGAGAGCAGCAGTTGGTAAAGGCTCCAGTCTTCTGGCCTGCAGCTGGACAACCACTTTCCACACCACTGTGCAGTCTGTTGGATAAAACTAGATTAACTCCTACTTGTTATCCCAAACAGAAGGATGGAGAACCTCAGTGTGTTTCCAGGTGAAATCCTGCCACTCAGGCAAAAGTACGAGTTCAGCCAGAAAAATGTGTTCAGTCTTTTTGCTGGGTACGTTGACTCTGTGCATGTGCAATATCAAAGAGAGAAAAAGTGGCTCCATGCTGCAGTTTGCAAGGCACTGACCACCGGTTACCCTGACCCAAGAGTCGAGGCCAGAGAGATAAGTGTGTCTGCTTGTCTGGCAGAGCAGTGTGACAGCACAGTTGGAAGCTGGCAGAAGTATCCAGGGTTGCAAGTGGAACCAGAGGAGTATGAGACCTACATACACTCTTTGAGGTGCCTCCTGACTGTGACAAAACACCCGACAGCCCTTTGCCATAGACACTGGCCCCAAATGTTCAGTGTCAGTGCATCTCCTTTGATCAGCCAGCATTCGCACAGATTCTGCATTGATATGCCTGAGCATGTGTGTAAGGGGCATTAGGGCATTTCCCAAATCTGCAGAATTGATTTCAGAATCTGGTTTAGGGATACATGAAAAATTGGTGTATTTCAAAGATGATCAGTTTTTAGAATTGAACAAGTCCTCCTGCTGATGGAGCAGAAGAATCAGCTCCTGTGAGGGGACAGGCTGGTTAGCTCAGAGCTGCTTTGTTGGGAACGAATCTTCCCGAGTACTGTGCAAGTTATGGAATAAACTCACTTGTATCAGCTGTATAAGGGAATATATTTGTTCTATCTTTGTATTGAAATCTGTGGCACTCCAAAGGGCTGTGACAGCTTCCAGCCGCGCTCCCGGTAAGCATGAAAAGAACGTGCCAGCGGAGTCACCAGCAGTAACAACCGCGCTCAGCTGCGGGAGATGCTCGTGCCGCATCTCCGGGGAGCCGATGGCCATCCATTCCAACGCTGGGAACTGAAGCAGCGGGAAGCTGAAAAACAGAGCTGGGGACTGGGGTACTCGGAAAGGGTGTCTGCTGTTGGCCCTGGAGCTTCTGGCTGCTCTCCGCAGCTGTGGCCGTGAAATAAGGCGGCCGCTGAGGACTGCTCAGCGTGTGCCCTGGGCAGCAGAGGCTGTGTGACCCACGCCTGGCTGTGCGACCCGCCCGTCCCGTCCCGTCCCGTCCCGTCCCGTCGCGGCGGGCGCAGCCCCGGCGGGCTCGGGCGGTCCCCCCGCGCTGAGGGCGGTGTCCGGCAGGGGGCGCGGGCGGGCGCCGTGGCCGCTCGGGGGCG
>VYXB01005473.1:398549-458185 GCA_013397135.1 Pachyramphus minor | reverse complement strand
GGGGGCGGGCCGGCAGCGGCTCCCGGTGCCCGCGGGCTCGGCTCGGTGTGTGCGGGCGGAGCGGGCAGCACAGCCCCGCGGACGGCGCTCGGCACCCCGCGCTGACAGCCCGGCTCGTGTCCCCCGCCTTGGCTGGCAGGGGCTCCAGGGCTGGTGCGGAGCTGCTGTGCTGCTCTAGGGACAGATACTTCGTCACCTGTTGTTGGCTACACTGTGGCCGGAGTTGGAGTAACTTAGTCAGTTCACCTGTTTTCTGATGGCTGTTGTCCTTAGTGTATCCCATGGCAGCCCCTTTCTCTGCTCGTACTTAGTCTAAATATTTTTAGAGCCTTGGACAGACTTAGTGTATTTCTGTGCTGCAGGTTCCTGAAGAATAACCCTGAACGTTTGGACAAGCATGGACTTTTCATTGAAAGTGTGTTCCGACATGGACATTGACTTGGCCTTCATGCAGAATGTGGCCCTTAGAAAATAATAAATAAACAAAATCTGGGAAAGTACCTTTTAAAATGCCAGGAAATAAAGGGTTAAACAGTGTATTTGTAAATACTGTAACCTGAATTTCTGGACAAGTCACTTTACATGAGTCCTTTGACAGTGGAAATGACAGGGTGAGAAGATCGTGTGTAATGACCTCACCACACCTCTTATTTCGTCTGGCATCGAAGTCTGAGTTCAGACCTTAAATTTTCTCTTTTATGAATTTTACAAATATAGTTTTATGTGGTGAAAAAAACCTACTGAATAAGTGGCTCTATCCTTGACTAACTGCTAAAGCTGTCACATATAATAAGTTATTGTGCCAGTATTACAATAGTAATGGGATATTAAACCAGCACATTTTGGCAGTAAGTAGCTGTAATACTTATGCCCTGTTTTGACGTCTGTAGAAGGAGGATTAGCTCAGACAGAATTTGTAGTGGGAGGGTGTGAGTGGGATGAAAAGCAAAAGCTGCTTAATTTTAATCTTCTCAAAAAGGTAACTACAAGTAGTGCACATGGTTAAAACACAGATGCTTCTCTCTCTAATGGCTTTTAATTGTAGTTTCTTAGATATTTTATGTAAACTCAGTAGTGCTGAAATGTTACTTTTTATAAGACTCAGTACATGCTAAACAAGCTCCCTGTTCTGGGGGGAAACAAAGCACTGAGGAGTAGCAGGGTCTCATATGAAGGTCTGATAACACCAGAGCTGTAAAAGGGCTTTGGTGTGACTGAACCAGTGTGTCTGTACCTGTGCCCTGGGCAGAGGTGGGGCTCAGCTTGGGCTGCAGGCTTTTAATTATATTGCTTCAGTTTCATGATGGTGAACTTAGTTTTCTCTAACAGCCTTCATTTGTCTTTTGGGCTTTCTGTTTTAGTTTTAAAAGTGGGCATCTTGGAGTGAAGGCACACAAAAGCAGTGCTTCAGGTTTTGCAAAACCCCTGTCTCCCAGGAAGTTTGCTTTCTCCAGTGGTTTTACAATGGGGTGTATATTTTTACATACTTATCACGACCTCCTTAGATGAATGAAACCTTGAGTGTCCTGTGAGGTTTCTTATGTAGGTCTTTGTTCATTTTCATAATCTCTTAGGGGACCTTTGAAACTAGACTTCAGTAAATTTTTTTGGGATGCTTTTTCTGCTGAAGTTGCAGATGTAAAAAAAAATTAATTTTTTTTTAGGTATAAAAGCTTTGTATCACAAGAGTATCTGCACGTTATTGCCCAAAAGAAGAATGGTGGATTCCTGTGGTCCTAAGTGTGGCTTTTGTCTGGAGTTACGGTCAGGTCTAGTTGCATATTCTCTCATCTCCCCAAGATTTTATCTTTTGACTAATAAAAAACCATTGGCAATTAATTAAGGGAAAAACCACTGTGAGATATGTGTTGCTCACAAACACAAATCTAATGAGCGTAGGAATAAAATGTTAAGCCACCTACTAACATATGCTTTATGATTTAGATTTATGATAGATGCTACAAAGGACTTGGTGGTACCTTAATTGTCCAAGAGGCTGGAGCCTTCAAGTGCCTCTACCAAAAGGAGGAGGCAGGCACTGGAATAGCACAAACACTGCTAGACAGCAGCCTGGGTGGGAAAGATCTGCTTAAAAAGAACCTCAGTGGTCCAAATGTTGGACAGTGTAGTTTGGGTCAAAACTGTTCAGAAGGGTGTTTTTAAAAATACTCTAGCTTGGGTGGGGAATTATATACAAAACAAAAAACTTAAATTGTGCAACAAAAGGGAGGAGATGTCAAACAACTGGGAGGAGACTTTAAATGTAGATTTCATGCAATATTTCTACTTGCATGGGTTTTACTGTCATGGTAATTTTACTGGACTTGTACTGAAAGAAAGCACAATATCAGTACTGCAATGAAATACATATTTTCTTTTTTTCTTTGAAACGCTTTCCAAAATGTTTTCCATAACAGGGAATGTAAATGCAGGACAGTGTATGGTATAAATTACACAGAAACAGAATTGGAAACAGTTGATCATAAAGCTACATAAAGGATGGTGACAACTGAAGGTTCATATAGCAGTTTCCCAGAAAGCTATTAGAAATATCATACAGACCAGGACATGCTTCATGTTCTGCTAAAATCAGGCTGCACTTCAGTGAATCCCCTGAAACAAGCATTTGGCTTTGCAAATCATTTAGGGCAGAAAAGTTTGGGAAATGTTATTGTCTAAAACTTATAGGGGAGGATACATGAGTCCTGATGCATGTCAATGCGGGAGTATGTGATCTTTGCCTGTGTGGCTTGTTTGGTGGCATTGGGTTTAGGTTAGAATTCAAAATTAATGTTCTTGTTTGTCTTGAAAGTATTAGGTGGTCTCTGATTACAGCTGGGTGAGACATTTTCTTGCTCAGTGAAGAAATAAAGAGTGGGAAGGTGTACTGTGACAAATGGCATTTATGATTCCTTTTAAAAAATCAGATAATGCCTGAATTGTCAATGTAATAGATCATCCTGAGCACCAAAAAAGAGCATTTTTTTCATTGTACAAGCTCATAATAGGAACATTTGCCAGGAGAGCTACAAAGGTGGATGGTAAGTGTGTGATTATGCACTTAGTGGTTCTGATGACAGGCAGAGAATTCAGAGTGTGATTGACAGGGTATTTCATATTGATTAGGGAAACAAACTGTGCTTTGAACAGCTAGACAGCTGGCATATTTCTTAAAAATAACTGATTTTTGGAAGCTGAACTAATTAGGCCTATTTGTTTGTGCCACATGGTAAAGTCATTCAGAACTGCTGCTTGGAAATCCTACTCAGTGACTGTTTTCCAGCTGGTCCATTCATAGTTTCTGCAACCACCTCAAACTTTATCATGTCCCAAGAATGAAGTCAGTTTCCCCCGGAAATTGTCACGTAATTCATGGCTTCCCTTGTGAAAATATAAAAATAAACACCATAACTTTGTTTCGGTGTCTGTGATAAATTTCAGTGAGATATGTAGTGGAAGATACTGTACTATGATTTACCAGTGGCTGGTGCAAGACCCTGCAAATATCTCCTACACTCTGTTGTTAATGATTATTTTAAAAGGAAAAAGCCATATTTTTTTTCCCTTTGTTCTTCTTTCTTGCATCTGTGGTTAGGATGTTGGTTTACTGATTGCTCCTGGAGTCTGAATACAGGCTTGTGTTTCTGTCTCTGAAGACCTTTGGGCATCTTCATGAGGAGCTTCTGTGGGTTGATAAATTGCAAAACCAGCTAAGCAACAAAAATGTGGCCCATGGGCCTTTCTGAGGAAATGCTGGGACATCCTGTTTAATGGCAGAACTGTTTACCTAAACCTGTTTTTGTTTTTCCTTTTGAAGAAATAACTCCTCTGCCTGCACCTGTGTGTTCAGTTGTCTGTAGCTGTAATGTGATGTGTTTCCAGTGGTGAACTTGTGCTGCTGCCCTGAGGATCAGGGGAAAAGCCTGGCGTGCCCTTTGCCAGGAGCACAGCAGTGTTCCCACTGTGATGCCTGTGTTATTACCCATTCAGCTCTCCAGCAGCCAGGCAAGTTGGCAGTTGTACAGTGCTGTGGGGAAGAAAGGGCAGCAGAAAATGCTGAATGTCTGCTAATGCATCTGAGTAATCACCATTCTGGGGTTAGATTGCAGGAAGATGACAAAATTGCTGGATAAACTCTCTTCAGTCTTTTTTCCACACTCCCCCCCCTCCTTTCTTCCTCTCCAGTATGAGCAGCCAGTTGCTGCAATGGGCAGTAGTAGAGCCTGGGAAGAGGCAAAAGTTTTCCATCTGGAAGATAAATGGAGGTCTGTATCTACCCTGTAATTTTGGATCCTTGAGATTGTGTAGAGGTGGTTGAATATGGAAGTTTTGGGTGACCTGGCATAGGATGGAATCTCATAGCAGGGAGAAATCAGGAGAAACATCTTTTGGGATGAAGGTCAAAATACAGCTTGAGCACAAGGATAGAAGTGTAATGGGTAATGAAATCAGTGTTAGCCATTCCACCCCTCTTGCACAAACACTTCTAACATCAGGTTGTTGCACTGCCATTTTTCATACGTATATTTCAGCTAATTTAGTAAAATTGTGTTTTGCTTTCTGAAAGCTCTTGGTAATGGCCCAATCACCAGATGTAAAATGACAATTTTAGGGTGAGCTGAAGGCATGACTGGGTAGTGGTTACAGGTGGAGCTTGTGAGTGAAAGGCCGGTGGAACTGGATGGGTTCAGATTCTAGCAGTGATTCCAGAGGGTGAGGAATGAAGGACCAGCTGAAGACAGAATATGAGACGAGATGGTGAGCAGGCTGAAGAGATTGTTGTGTCTCTTTGGACTTAAATAAAATTTCCTCAAGTCCATTCAGTTGGAATACTGTGAGCAAATCAACCTGTGTGAACCCCTGAGAACTGCAGGTGTGGGACTTCTCACCATTAGAGTGTGTGTGTGCAGGTAGGGTGTAAACTGACCCAGTATAAGGTCATCTGCAATTAAAAGCAGAGCAAATTTGGCAGTTCAGATTTCACCTGAGTGGAAGAGTTGACGTGCAGAAAAAAATACTGTCCTTAATACTAACTTCATCTCAAACATTGGACGGGATAACTTTGACCCAGTGTGGGAAAACAAGCATTTTTCTGCATTTACAAGCTTTCTTCACTCATCTGTTTATTCAATATGACTTCACTCGTTGATCACAACCAGCTTTGAGTGCCTCCCTGCAGGGTTTGCTTTCAAAGTGAGTGCCAAAAGAAGGTATTTGTAGCAAAACACAACCTCTGACACAGGGGCAGAAGGAGGCAGGTTTCTGTTCAGAGGCATGTTCAAAGGAAATGGATGCAGAGGGGACTGTTATAGTAGGAGGTGGAGTTGTTTAAACAATTGAAACTGCAAAAAGTAAAATCTTAACTTAACCCCCACCCCTCCGAATCATTCAATAATTAAAGCACGCAAAGGGCTTTGCCTCTGCCTGCTTTTTAGAGCTGTGGTGTTATCTGATCAACCATTGGCTGTGATCTGGGTGTGATTAGGATCTCTGCTCATACAATTGCAAGCATATGGTATACCCTTTTAAAATAATTACATTCTGGTGCTGTTTTTTAAGAATTATTTAAGTATCTGTATGTTCCAGAATGGTTTTGCTGCCAGTTAATATTCAGTTCTGGCCTGGAGCCATCAATATCATAAGGTTTCCTTCAAGTTTCATAATAATGTTAAAAAAAAGTTGCTCAGTTTCCTTTAAGGAAGTAAAAGAACTTCCTTTGGTTTTGTTTTTACTTTCACTGAAGTTTAGAGACATGCATGACCTATTGTTGCATGGGAAAAGGAATTGTAGTATGGGGACATTCCTGAAGTGGATGACAGAGAGTTGGACTTGTGCCAGATTTTCCTAGATATTAAAATTTGGTTCACACAGAACTTCCAAAGTGATGTGCTGGTCGTTGCTGACTGCAACTTTTTCCAGGTTTCTACACAGCAACATGTGCAACTATAGGACACTGACGTTGTTTCCAGCCAAAAAGAAGTAGTCAAGGCCAGATCAAAGCACTTAATGAGAAGTTTGTCTGAATGCAAGGATCTCTTGAAACTAAGTGTTTAGGTGGACCAGACAAAACCAAAGTTAAGGACCTCTACTCCTGGAAATGTTTCATGCTCTCATACATTTGCTGTTCAGATGAGTAAACCACGTGATACCTGTAAAATCATAGTTGGAGAAGCAAAGGCCAAAGTGTAGAGAACTTTCAACAATTCTTTAAAGGAATATGAAAATAAGAGGTGTGAAGCTACAAAGGAACTGCAGTAGTCTCTTCAGTACTTAAGAATTTGGATATGCCATGAAGTCTGACTTTTTAAAAAGGGGAACGGTTTCTGATCTATCATTATTTCGACTCTGTTCAAAGCTTTGTCATTTTACAGACTTTATTATAGACTGGATTTTATTGGTAGACTGTAGTACAGCAGTGAAGTCTCTCTGTGGTTTGAAGGGAAGCAGTCCATGCTGTATAATATTCTACCCAAAATGCAGCTTCAAATTCCAAACCACATCCATCCTCAGAGATTCTGCTGCACTCTGAGACCTTACAGCAGTGTTATTGGTGCCAAACAGACATCTCTGCTGAAGGATGGACTTCAGAGGTTCCTGTGGCTGCCTTGTGGAGCTTTCTCTGGGTATTTCCCATGATGTGGAGCAGAACTCGGGTAAAGGGGTTCTTGTCTCTGCTCAGAGCCCCCAGAGGGAACATCAGAGCATCAGTGACTAGCAAGTATGACTAAAACACTAATCAAAAGAGAGAGAATGCATGAGCTGCAAAACATGAATTTTGATGCTGACCATCACTTTGTCCTCTGATCTAAACAGATATCTTAATCTGGGAGAAAGCAGAACATAAAGGAGACTACAGACATGTTGGAATAAACATTTCATAGTTGTTTCTGTGTGCAATCCTGCATTTTCTCTTTGTTGAGAGTCAGGGCTAATTTAGACTCCTGTTAAGTTCCTCCAGGCAGGGACATGTCACCCGTGTGTCCTGGCTGATGGGAACACTTGACACTCGTTATAAATAGAATAGTAAAGCTGGTAGGAGGAAAGATGCCTTTGCCACCAGGATGCTGCTGGAGCCTGGGCATGAAGGCAAGCTGTCTCCAAGTGGAATCTCTAAAGGGTAAGTGTTCTGGGAAGAGGGGGAAAGGAGACTAAATTTAAAATATTTTTACTTATTTGTTTTTAACAGAAGGTTGTGCAGGTCATGGAAATTATATCTGAATTGCGACTGTTCCAAACTTCTTTCACATATGCTGATAATTTTAGGAATAGCAGATCATAGAGAGGGAAAAGAGTGATCTAGGCCAGTGACTAAAGGAATTAGATATTTATAGTTTAAGATTATAATTTTCTTCATCTATTAGTGGTGAGAGAGCAGGGAAAGTGAGCTGACACACCTAGAGGGTATGCTGTGCAAGGGTGAAAAAATATGTAAAATGCAACACTTAATGGTCTTTTCATGCTGTTTAGCAGTTCCCACACTTTTCTTTTTTTTTTCAGTTATCTTTGTTCAAGATAACATGGGCATCATTTAATCAGAAAACTGGTGTAAATGTAAGGAATTTCCAGAAACTGGGAGATTTCTGGCTGGAAAATAAGTCAACTTCCAATGCTGGGAAACCCAAAGAACATAGCTGTAATGTTCTAATGTTACATTATTCAAGTTTTGTGCATTAATGTTGCAGTTAATGTATAGCTGTCTCTGCATGGTTGTGTTTATTGCCCCTTTTCAAGAGATTCATAGACTTGGATGTTATATTCTAAAGGACTTAGACTGGCAAAAATCAAATGCAAACCTAAACGACGTAAACACTTGTTCTGCTTGTGTCTCTGGGTATCTGATGTCTGAAAGAACACAGCTCATAACAGTGATTGAGTAGGACAGAGTTGAAAAGATGGAAACAGTCCTCTGAAGGGTGTAAACTGACGATGGTTTTTCCAGAATTTCCAGGGTAAAACTGTATGAGTATCCTGCTCAAACCTCAAAGCTGGTTAGGAGAAAGAGGTGTTGGAAATGATCACCAGTTCATCAGCTTGTGCACCTTGAGATTTAAAAGCAAATTTCTTGGAGTCAAGTGGACCTTTCATATTGAGAACAGTGGATTATCTTCGAGGTGTTGTCAGTTTTCAGCGTTGCTAATGGTCCCTTCATCCCTCCTGTCCCCCTTACTGACTGATTAAATTCAGCATTAAATTTGTTGCACAATGAAAATAATGAGTGCTGGAAACAGGGGCAGAATTGTTTGGGGAAGATGTTTGATCCCTCAGCTTTTATGAAGTGGGAGCTTGTGCTGGTTGTTTTGACAGACTGGGCAGCACTGCTGGGCCACTGTCAATAGCTTTTGCACATCAAAGACCAGCTGGGCCAGTTTGAGGATTTTAGAACTGTTAGGTAAGGAAGAAACTTGGAGTAGGAAAAACTAGAAATTTAGATGTAGATACTTAAGCAACTTAGCAGGTTTATTGTTTTGTTTTGTTGTTTTGTTTTTTTTTTATCAGATACTTGCTGCTAAAGTAATTAAAAAATAAAATTATAATAAGAAACTATTAGTTTTTACATATCACCATGTAGTCATGCTTTGTTAGACAGGCACAGCTTCCTGCTTGACCACTATGGAGAGGTACATGACTCTTCTTTTTTTTTCATTTTCTTTTTCTTTTTTTCTTCCTTTTACTGTGGCTTTCCTTATTTTCACTTAGGTTGTTTATTTGTTTGGAGTTTTTTCCTTTGTAATGAGACTACTGAATTGTTTGTACTTTCAGTTGAGTTTTGTGTGTCCTGTTGTTACTGAGTTCCAGCTTCAGTCCTGGGGTGGGCTAACACGAGTAACATTACCAAGCAGGTTTTATTTAATATTTTCAATGATGAGCTGGTTTTACTCTTTTTAGAAATACTTTTTTTTGCAGCGGGTGTTGTGACCTATTTTTCATAAACACTGTTTTTTAAAAGAATGAATGCTTGTTCCTGACCAGTAGAAAAATGAAGGATTGTGGTTAACAGTATCACAGATACTGGCTGTGTTACTTTGTGATGCTGTGCAAAATGCAGCTGCAGTGCTGCAGGGATCCTCTGCCCACTTTATGCTGCCGCTGTTACAGTCGGCTGTGGGGGTTTTGTGAGGGTTTCCTCCCTGGGACAATTACAAGCACGAGTAGCTAAGCAGGTCGTGCTGACCAGAGAATTGAGTGTTCCCATTTCCTCTCTGTCTGGGGCTTGCCACAGATCTTTGTAGCACTGGTCGATTTGGTCATGTCAATCCCAACCACTGTTTTTCATTACTGCAGTAAAAAACCAAATCCCTTGAAGCACCAAAGAAAAGGTTTCGCTTCTGCCACTTACTGACTCAACTATTTTCTGCAGTTGCCAGTTCAAGAGTATGAAGTTCCTCACTGTCTGGAGTTCTCTGAACTTGTGGGTTTTAGTAGGTGAAAAATGTCCTGCCTGGGACATTGCTGCCCAATGGCTGGGGATAAATTGGTGGAGCATCACAGGTTTAAGTGAAGGCCAAGCAGACATTTTCATTAGAATCTTATCAGGAGCTTTCACCTTCATTTCAGGTATCTTCAGAACAGATATCTTTTTGTCAGAAAATAAGCCTACAGGTGTAGTTATATCAAAAAGATAATTTAAAACTTTCTTTTGTTGTCTGTAGAGTTTTTTTTTTTCCTTCCTCCTACACCCTATAAGCTTGCTGCAAAATATGCCTCTGCCTTTGGTCTATAGTTAGGTACAGGCTGAGCACTACCTTGTTTCTTGGGCAAAGTCACCATTTCTCTTTGCTGGTTCATTGTGACCACTTATGCTCACTTGTGTTTCAGTAGACAATGTCATTTTGATGTACCACATCAGATAAATACAGTAATTTTATTGAGGCAGACTTTGAGGAGTACTATTGATTATTTATGGAGACATGCTATTTTAATCAAGTAGATTCATTTGAGCTGTCATGGTGAGTCAGTATAATTCTGTGCTTATGCTTCACGCTGGAGAGTAGGTTTGTATTATAGATGGATACTGGTGATTTAGAGGATGTAACAGTATCAGTCAATTGGCACAGAAGTTTGGCAGTGGTGGTTTAGTGTCATGTCCAACCTCTCAAGCGCTTTGAAAGCATTGATGTCAAGTTATTTTCAGGGCCTGACTTAAAATAATCAAAAGAAATAATTTAGCTAGTCAGCCCTGCAAAAAATGCCTTCTCTGTATTTTGCTGAGGAGGAGGGGTTGCTGGGGGGGTTCTCTGTGAAGCAGTGGCTGCCAGTGCCCCATGAGTGCTGCACAGAAAGTAGGTTAGTCCTGGCAGCTGCTCTGCCTCACATGGGCTCCGGGCAGACAGGCTGCTCTCCCAGCATTTCTAGGGAGTTGCTAACTTTTCCAGGGGCATGGCCTGTCTCCTGACTCCCTGGGTTGGCCTTCAATCATAAGGCTGGTTTTACCTCTGTGTGAGCATGTAGCAGCTTAGCACCTTACACTAACAAGTGTGTGATTAGGTAGGAGCTGAGGGTGCTCTATGTGCTGTGAGTCATTCTGGTGTGTTTTTTCGAGTTAAGGTTTTGGATTATGTTTAAAAGAAAAAGTTAAATTCTGTGGGTAGGTAGGTAGGTATGCTGCAAAAGGTGACTCAAGTAGCCTTTTACTTATCTGTGTTTTGATACAGGATGCCTTATTAATGGCTATCCTTGTGAATATCTAGACTGCTTAAGTGTGTCACACTAATTATTAGTGTCATTGAAATGTTTGGAGTTTTGTAGGTTGTCTTTATCAAATCCTGCATTCATGGAAACAGAATTGTATAATTGTTTAGGTTGTAGAAGACCATTAGAATCAAGTCCAGCTCTTCAGTGCTGCCAAGCTCACCACTAAATCCTGTCCCCAAGTGCTACATCTACACATCTGGTAAATCTCCTCCAGGGATGGAGACTCCACCACTGCCCTGGGCAGCCTGTCCCAATGCTTGATGGCCCTTTCTGTAAAGAAAATTTTCCTAATATCCAATCTAAACCTCCCTATCTCAGGGGTGAACATAAATCACTGCATTTTGGGCACACATCAGAAGCTGCTGCTGGAATGCTGACACTCCCAGTGCCAAATTCCACCTGTTCTGCAGTGGTGTGGGGCTTACTCACCTTGAAAAGCACTAAGTACTTCCTTGTGCCCAAGGCACAGAGCCAAGGCCTGTTCCTGGGGACTGTCCTGAGGCAGTGCTGTCAGTTTTTGATAGAACTGACCTTTGGGTACTGGGAGCTCATTGTGGAGATGGTGGGGCTGGGGCACGACCTGCACTCTGGCCTGTGCCAGGAGTAAATAGATAAAGATCGACATGACCTAAATGTCACCATAGCAGCACATGCTCTGCAATGCTGCTGCCTCTTGCTACGTGGTAGGATAACCTGAAAACCCAAAATGTGTTTTGCTGTGTGGTTTGTTTTGTTGTTTCATCTGCATGTAAAAATAGGTTTGTGGGAAGAGAAGGTTGGTTGGCTTGTATTTCTCCACCCCCCCAGCTTTGCTTTATCTTTTTTAGCTTACAAATGCTCACTTCAGTGAGTGCTTACAATACTTAATTGTACTGCCTGCACTATTCTGTGCTGGCCAAGTGCTGCTTTTCCCTGGAAGCACCTTGAAAGAAAATTTTCCTGAGCAGAGACTTCAGAGGAGCAGAGGCTTCAGTGCTCAGGCTCACACATGTTCACCTGATTCCCACAACCTTGTTACCAAGTAAGAGCTGATGACAAATTGTATTGACAGGCTTGTAATTAACAACTACTCCACAGAAGATGCTCTTGTTGCTCGTAAGTTGCAACACAGCAACTTTTAATTTGTTAGCAAACTGAAATATATTTAAAAGAAAAGTCTTTCCACCTTGTTTATAATTTCTTGAGTAATGTATTTCAAAATCAGTGTTTTAAAACTTCTGATCTTGCAATTAAGGCTTAAAGCTAATTAAGCTTATTCTCTAAAACATTTTGGTGTTATGAGGTGTGTATGATCTCCTATTTTCCAGTCTTGTAATTTTTCCTTTTCTTTGTGGCAGCTTTATTTTATGCAAAAATATTATTAATGAGTGTAGACTGTGTACAAGACCTCTTGTTCCTGAGAGCTTTTCAATAGATTTTACCTTCTCCTCCCTGCTAAGTCTATTTTTGCTTTTTCCTGTGGTTCCCCTTCTGTTCTTCCATCTGTTTGGTTGAACTGCTTTATTCTCTCCTGGTGTTTTGTAGACACTAATCCTTTTACCTTCTATCCTTCACAGCTTTGTTGAGTTGCAGTGCTGTAGTTCAGTTTTGTTCCCACATGCCTTTCACTAAGATATTCCAGGATGAGCTATGATTTTGTGAAATTGAGACTGTTAAAATTGTTCCTTCTGTCTTTCTCTCCTTTTTTTTAAAAAAAAACTTTATTTTTATTACTGCTTGCACATACCATTTATGGTGCTGTTGGCATTTGGGAAAAATACTGTAATGACTCTGGTTTTTTGCTTCTCAGAATCTCCAGATCTTTCCATTTTTCCACGGTTTCCAAAAGCTGTAAAAGTAGCTCTCCAAGTAAAACGAGATGCAAAGACCTCAATCCTGCAAAATGCACATGCATAATGGATTTCACTTACTGCAAGCCCCAGTGCTTTCATTTCTGTGAGATCACCATTAGTGCTCTTGGGTCCCATTGCTTTGTATGATGAAAGTCCCCTTGGGCCACATTGTAGATCCCACAACTCTTCAAGACCAACCACAATACATAAAATAATTTCAGTGATTCCTGAGACCTTTTCAAATACTAATAAGAAAATTAATCGGAGGGGGGAGAGGAAATCAGAATTTTGAGGTTGTGATAGAGATTGAAATCTTGCTAAGATGGTTAGTTTTTGGAATGCAGAAGAGTTTTGGCGAGCAAATATGTACTAATTACGTGTATGTGTAAACCTTGTCATTCTCAAAAGCAGGAAAGAAGGAAGAGAGGTCTCTTTCTGTAAGGAAATAAGTGCTGGGGCAAAAAGAAACGGGGGGGGGGGAAAGTTGTTTTCTCTCAACATGTTTGACTGTTCTGTCATAAACAGGGCTCAGTTCAAAGGATCTTTCAAGACTAACCAATTTCCTGCAACACACTGTCAGTGCTAGGAAGAGGCATCTCTTGCACATAAGAGCAGCTGGTTGTTAAAAAAAAAAAAGGTCTGTAGGGGGGAGAACACCCCCCCCCCATCCCTTATATAGAGCTATTTTCCAAAGGAAAATGTACATCTGTGAAAACAGGGCACTTCAGCAAATTCTGTGCACTTTGGAATGTCATTTTGCAAGAAAAAGTGTTTTTTTTCCTAACGGTGCATGCCTCTTCTTTGGATGTTTTCAGCAAAGGACTTGGGGCATTTTTTGTGTTTTCACTTTTGCAATGAGTTATTTGAGTCCTGAAGTTTTATTACTTTCCCATTTTCTGTGTAGTGGTGTTGACAGTTTTTCTTACTCTTTATTCTCTTAAATATGAATTGTGAACGTATTAACCCTGTCTTAGTGGGGGAAAACTTAATTTTACGGGAAATGGCATTTTTTAAAATTTACTTGAAAGTTCTGTTGTGGAAATATTGTTATTGTAACTAGGGTGAAGGCAACTTATCCATACTGTTGTTGCCAATTTGAATTTCCTTGTGGGCTTGCCTTTAAGAAATAACTTGACACTGTCAAAAGGATATTTGAATTTTCTTTGCTGTAGCTGATGCTTCCACATCCGAAATATATTTGCCAATGTTTTGTTGTTTGCAGCAACCAGTGGTATATGAAGATGGAACCATGAAGAGAAAGCAGAAGGAATAATAATGCTTTTCCGAAACCGCTTTCTGTTCTTGCTGGCCTTGGCAGCCTTATTGGCCTTTCTGAGCCTCAGTCTACAATTCTGTAAGTGTCCTCCCCTTTTGTTTTCTACATGCAGTGATCTAAAGGTGTATTTAAAAATGGCCATGATTACTTGTTGTTTAAGCATTCTACCTGTATTTAAATATTTGGGGTTTGGTTTGGTTTTTGGTTTGGTTTTTTGAGGGTTTTTGTTTGTTTGTTTTCCAAAAAGTAAGAGAGACAGTTTTGTGTGCTACAGAGAAATCTATACAATTTCAAGACTTCAAATCAGGCTATCTTACATCAAAAAAATCTGCATTTTGTAGTGCAATTAAGTACTTGAATGTGATTGAATCTTTCCATGAAAGTAGACAAACCACATTTGAGTAAAAAACTGCAGCAATTCCTTTGAGTAAAATTGCTGCAATTCCTATTTTACATTGCATCAGACCAGACAGGATTGAGAAAACTGGTGTGAGGGTTGAGTGTTAGAACTTCTCCTTATTTGTGCCTTCACATTAGGAACTTTAAACAGTCGAATTGGCTCATCACAAGTGGTTGGTTTGTTTAAGGAAAGATAAATTATGTTGTGCTTCAGATCAATTAATCCTGGCTTAGTGCAGAGGGCCCTTGTGTCCTGATGACTGAGCCAGGAGGGTGGTGCTGAAGGCAGGTCAGGGTAGGTGACAAATGAGCATTGTGCCATATGACTGATTATCACCTACTTCTGAGAGATAACATTTCTTAGGCAAAGCCATGTTTGTGTAAATCTGGTCTGTGCTAATACACAACAATGTAATTAGTTGCTGTTAGAGGGCAAGGAAAAGTGCGTATCCATGGGCTTAGGATAACGTTCTTTGTTGTTGTTGCTGTCTTGCATCATGTTTTAGTCAGCATGGTCCTTCTGGGCTATGTTCCTTTTGCATAGTGTAGAAAAATCCCCAAACTCAAAAGGTTGCTTTAGATTCAGAATGTGCCTTTTGTGTATGATAGACAACTGATAAGAAAGGGGGAGAGAAGATGAAAGAAACGTTGTGGTTTTCTGCTACTATTTTTGTGTGTTTAAACTCATCTGCATGTAAGATAGGGACCTGTGGCTTCAGCATCCTATGGGCATAAGCCAGTGGGTCTGACTGCAGCTTGTTTTGCCCATTAGGCTCTTTATGGCTCTACCCTTGATGTTGTAGGGTTGGTTATGAATTGTGCATAGGGTGAAGGTCCTAGAGGAACTGCAGCTGAAACATGAAACTGAATTGTTAACTAAAATGAGTTTTATTTAGAGATGAGGAGAGTGAATCACATTTCCTCTAAGGAGGAAATTATTTTCTACTTAATTAGAACATGACATTTGTGAAGAGGAATTCCAGGAGATAAAGATGTTTGAGGGGTGCTTTAAAAAGCACATAAGCTACAGCAAGCAGCCGTCATGCGGCTCAGTGCCAGTACCAACACTGATACAGAAACTTTTCCGTAATGAGAACTGCAATACAGACTAGTGGAAACCAAGTCATACAGGTAGCCTGACATTTTAACTTCTACCAGCTTCAGGTTGTAGAGCAATTAGTTCAAACTTGGAACAAAGATCATCTCCACAGCAAACACAAAATTCACTTCCATCACCATGTGCTTCTAGGCTGACTGTGTCTGCTGAGCCACCTGTAGCTCAGCAGCTTTAGATGATGTCACTTGTTGCTTTCTTTATCAGGAACTTTGTCTGTCACATCCTCACCAGTGCCATTTTTTGTCAGGAAACACTGTTTTTCTCATGCTCAGAATGTTTAACTTTGGGATTGTTGAATCAGGCTGGTCTCAGCATTCTTCAGCACCAAAAGCAGCGTGACCGCCCCTTCTTCTCCAACCATCGNAATTGTTGAGTCAGGCTGGTCTCAGCATTCTTCAGCACCAACCATCGCTGATAGCTTTTGCAAATAGGGTGAAGTTTGAGCTGTTTTATCCCCTCCTTAGACAGAGTATCCTGCTGCAGGCTCCTCACAACAAGACAGACTTTGAGGTGCTCAAGACAGTCCAGGGAAGGGCAATGGAGCTAGGGAAAGGTCTGGAGCGCAAGTCTGAGAGGAGCAGCTGAGGGAGATGGAGGTGTTTAGCCTGGAGAAAAGGATACTCTGTACAATGACCCAAATCCAGGTTATATGGGGTAGGGGTCTATCTCTTCTCCTGGGTAACAAATGATAGGACAAGAGCAAATAGCCTCAAGTTATGCTAGGGGAGGTTTAGGTTGGATTTGAAGAAAATTGTCTTCATGGAATGGGTTGTCATGCACTGGAACAGGCTGCCTGGGGCAGTGGTGGAGTCACCATCCCTGGAGGGGATTTAAGAGACATGTAGATGTGGCAGCTGGAGACATGGTTTAGTGGGGAACACAGTGGTGCTGGGTTAACAGTTGGAGCTCATGATCTTGGAGGTCTTTTCCAACCTAAATAATTCTGTGATATGATTTATGTTCGTGGAATGAAAATGGGTGCTTATACATTTAGACTCAGGAAATTGCTCAAGCCACTGATTTGTTTTGTTTTGTTTGAAGGGAGTTACCTCCTGAAGCATTTGGAGTGGAAATGGATGTTTTATGCTGTTGTGAGATTGTGTTTCTCTGTTAGCAAGCAGTGCACAGCTTTGTGGAGGAGGGTTGGTAATTTTAAAACACACTACTGCTTTTCTAAGCATGGAATGTTGAAAATGTCTCTTCCTTTCTGTGATAAATTTGTTTATAAAAGTGAAACAGTAACATTAAATGTGTAATTATACAAATGGTGCCTATCTTCCTTTTTCAAACTTCTGCTGTAGGACAGGACATAAGTCCTTGATATTTTATCCCTCTTGTCAACATGTGGAACTGTGGCAATTTGAAGCCAGACTTGTGAGTTGTAGCTGACTCTGAAGCAAAGGGAGTAGTAAAGGCCAAGTTCAGCTGATTTTCCGTGGGTTCTGACTCAATATTACAGACAGCCCACACTGGGATGGCTGATAAGGTCACAGTCTGGCCTATGCTTGGGCTGTGAGGGTTCAGGAATTGCTTGCAGCAGTTTGCCATCCAGTCAAGCAGAAAAGGATGCCGGTTTACTTTAATAGACTGTGCTATAAAAGGTCTGGAAGTGCTTTAGGAGCAGTGATTTCTGCAGCCACGATGAAGTGGAGGTGATGGGTGCCCTGTTACCAGTCCTTCCCTTTAAGTCTGTCCTTCCTTGTAAGACAAACTCCCGAGACAATTCTTTCAGAACCAATAGTTGTCACATCTCAAGTTTAGACAAAAGAAGAAGAACGCTGGGGAAAACAACCAGTAGCAGACCTTAGAATCTTCAGGGATTAGGAACAGACCTAGAATCGATAGAAAACTATGTCCCAGGTTCTGACGTTTGTTTGTTCTTGGTCCCTTTCTCTTTTATTGTGGTTTCTGTCTAAACTAGTCTGATTTCCTGTGTTGTTTTTTTCACCCCAAGGCCAGTGCTTTGCTTGGATGCTAACAGTTTAACTTATAGGGTCAGTCATTGAGAAAGTTTCCTCTGAAGTCTCTCTTGAGAGCAAACAAGAGCTCTGCGTTCTAGAAGTGTTCTCTCCCACCAGCAGTTGCAGTGGATGGAGGTGGAGCGATTGGCAAGGACCCAGATCAGGAGCTGCCTTGTGTCTGCAGAGCTGTGTACCTTGTGTGGTGGCTTGGCTTGCTGGATCAAATACCAACTGAATCTTCATCTCCTCATCCTGAGAAGAGGGAGATATAAGCAGACTGTGCTTTGCTGCACAGTTGGAAAAAGGACTCTTTTTAAACTGTAATGGCCATTTTTCCGAGTGATGTAGTTGCTCTGGGTCCCATAAGATGCCTTCCTTCCTGCTGCCAGAGTCTCTGTAGTGTACATTTTGGACAATGGGGCACTTGATCAGTTCTGCTCTTTATGTCCTTGTTCAGGAGCAAAAGGCCCAGGTCTGTGTATAGTCTTTTCCTGTGCTGCTCCAATTGCCCCAGGTGCCAGGCTTGCCTGCCTGAGGTGCCAGCTGCCTCCCTGGGAATTACACTTGGAGCAGTAGGGTGAGTGAACTTTCTTCAAAAAGTCGTACTGTTTTCAAGCTCTGTGTATTTATTTAGATAAATAATGCCTCAGGCTTTGTTTCTGAACATATCTGGTGGGTTATAGAAGAAACACATTTAAGACACATTTGAAAATTTACTGGAATACTCTCATACCTGTTCATACTTTTGCCAGGTTTGGTTACCATTTCTACTGGGCACACAGAGGACTTGTAAAAATAAGTTATACTTGCTGCAAAAATTCCCTGCATCTTTAATATAATTGTATGACCTGGATTTGGAAGCAAAAGATTGGGGCCAGATGTGCCCTCAGATTCAGTTTGGCCATTAACACTTTGTACAGTGTGAAACCTGGACCTGATCAGCAATAGACGGAAACTCTCTTGAATGGCAAATGCCTCTGAATTGTTTACATGTTAGAATTTTTAAATAGTATAGGAAAATGATAGTGTTAAAAGTTAAAATTTGAAGAAATGTTTCACTGCTGGCCGGAAACATACTCTGATATCTCCAATGGATAATTATATCAATGAGAGTTTTTGTTTGGGGAAGCCACTGGATAGGGAGACTGGTTGTCTTCTAAACCAAATATGACTGGCAGCTCAGAGTTTTATAGGAAATGGTTATTGTTCCCCTCTTGTTTTATGTTTGGGGCTAGATCTATGGAAAAGAGTGGAGAAGTATTTTCCTTATAGTATTTATCTTTCCACACATGTTTTTATTTCTCCCCTCTTTGTTTATGTAAATGGTCATGGTTCTAAAATGATTTAAAACTTCAGCATTAGAGACAAGGAGAGCTGATTTTGATAGACTTGTCAGTTAGGCTCTTCTAAAATGGAATTATGTTGTTTTTATCTAAAGTTTTCAGTGTTTTGCTTTGTCAGAAAAACTGTGGAATGGAAAAATGACTGTGCTAGACTGTGGCCTGTATTTTTATCTCTGAAAATATTATCCATGATGCTGTTGACTAAAAATGGGCAGTTTCCTTCTGTACAAAGAGTGAATGCAAGTTGGCATACTTTTATTCTTTTTTTTTCCCAGAAGAAATGGTCTTTCTTCCTACTCTGTGCTGTGTAAAACGCCCAGAGCAGTGCAGAGGGACCATAAATGCAGTGGTTGGGAGGGTTCCTGCAGTTCAGAGGTGGAGAACAGTGGCACATTCAAGTGTGTTCTAAGGGAGTGTCAGGATCTGGCTGTCTGTCTACAGCCTCAGACTGAGGGAAAAGACAGAATTTGGGACCCTGTCAGTGTTAATTGCATTGGTTAGTCCTTAGGTCAGCTCAGGAACAGGAGGTTGCAAGTTTGCCTGAGGAGCTGCTTTCTCTTTTCCCTTCAGATTGGTGTAGTACGTGAGAAGCCAATTACTGGACAAGCACAGACTTTCCAGTACATTGGAACATCTGTGACTGGCTGTGAGAGCCTGAAGGTGGGTCTCCTCAGGATGTGTCAACCATTTATCTTTGAGTTAACTTGACTAAACCAAACTGAAAGGCAATTTAAAAGCCAGCTGTTGAGGTGCCATGGGTAATCTCTGTAAAGTTTGCTTGATGATGATTTTTACTTAGCAATTGAAGGCATGTAAATTAATTTTTTTTGCCAATTAAGTAAATACCTTTGTTTTACTTTTTTAATTTTTATTATTGTTTTACTTTGATTTTCATTTACTGATAGTGTAAGGCAATTGGGAAAGCATCCGTTTTTACAAGCTGTATAACCCTGGCATCAGTTACAGCCTGCCTGTTCCAGGCACTTCACAATTGTGAAGCCCCTGGCTCTCAGGCAGGTCCTGCACATGGAGCTTCTCTTCAGGTTTGGAGTTTGTTTTCCCAAGTACTTTGATACTTTGATCAGTGGCTCAGCCTGTCTTTCAATGAAAAGTATTTTGGTATCTGCCACTGCTTTTTAATATGTCAACCACTGCCCCAGCAGGGCAGTTCCCGTGCAGTGTGAAGAGCTGTTTTGTGGGTTTTGGAGGTTTTTGAAAATACTTTCTTGTCCTTGATGGTTCAGGTTGGGTGTTGGTGTTTCAGCATGTCTAGAAATGACATTTTCCTGTTCCAGTAATAATTTCCCTCTACTTTCTGTCATCTGATTTTGCACTGGAGGTTTTGGTTTTAAGGATGAGTCATAGGAAACAGAAATCAGGATTCTCCTCTCGGAAAAGTAGCAGAGTTTTATTTTGTTGGCTTGAGTGCTGCAGGCAGCTCTGATTTTATGAGGATGGTGTGGGCACCGTATGCAACACTGAAGTGTTTGGGGCTTCCTTCAGCTCCTGCTGTGACACAACCCGTGGGGCTGTGGGTGCCTGGGTGGTCCAGTGGCAGTAGCTCACAGGGACTTGCAGGTGGGAACAAGAGGTGCAAGCTGAGGGGGTGTAGCATCCCTGCTCAGCCTTTCCATTTGCAAAGCAGGATGTGTTCCCACAGTCTGGAAAGCTGTACCTGTGGTAGTGCAGAGCCACCAGCAACCCCCAGAGACTGCGGGGGAGAGAGGGGTGAGTGTGAGGGGAGCTGGCACATGCAAAGTCTGTGGAAAAGCTGTGAGTTGAGTTTTTTCAAAACTTAATTTCTGAAGGAGAAAAGGGGGTGGGAAGCCCCAAGGTGTTCAGTAAAATGAGAATGCAACGTCCTGGCTGTTTCTGGACAGGGTATGTATCCTCACCATCTCTCTAAGGTGAGCTCCTTGCTTCTTGCTGTTCTGTACCAAGAAACAGCAATGACTCATGTTTCATATTTTAAAAATATAATTGCTTTATAGGAAGAAAAAAGAGTATTGCATTTTGCTATATACTATATTTAAAAAGCCGCAGTTTTAGAATTCTTGATGTAGAGAACTTGTTTTTGTCATGTGTTACCAGCATACAAAATTAAAAGGAGACCAGATATATATCTCCCTTCATGAATTTTGCCTTCAAGCTCATAGGCATGGAAGATTTTTCCACTCATGAGAAATCTCTCTGGGTTTTTTTAAACTACTAATTTAATCTGAATTTAAGATTAAAGAGAAAAATGGAAGATAAATAATATATCCAGGGCTTTGTACATTTTAGTAGTGAATGAAGAGACTTAACTGTAAATATACAGGTTTTTTGTTAAAGATGGTTTTTATATATTAACTGGAGATTTAAATAATTTTTTTGTTATTCTCAAAAGTGGTGGTATAATGTAACAGTCCAGAAATGGGTCCTTGAGGGGAGAAGAGACACAATGAGTACATGGGACTGATACTATGGGACAGTCTTACTTTCTCTCACAAAAATGGAGCAATCATTTCAAAAGCTGCTTTAAATATAGGTCAGGTTAAGTTACTTGAGACTGGTCAGAATGTCAGGCTACAGAATTTCATAATTCTTCTTTAAATACATATTGACTTCATCCATGATGGTTAGTTGAACTGTATTTAAACAGAATTAATATGAACTGTTAAAGCATATGTTTGAAGGCTGCTGTAAGGTTGATTCTATACCAGTAGGTCTGCTGATTTCTGTAAGTTTTAGCAAATTCTATTTTGTCCTTAAACCAGTTCTCTGCCCTTGGCTTTTCACAGCTCTCTAATGCTGAGTCAGGCTGCCTCACAGGTCACTGCAGGGGTGTTTTAGAATGGCACACGTGTCTTTTAAAGCCAAAAAAATTGCTCCTAGAATTTTTCCACTGTATGCTGAGCTAAAATGTGTTTTAACAACTGAAATTGTTTTTAAATTCAGAGGTTCACCCTGTTTTGTTTGTAAAAATAGCAGAGTTTTCTTTATAATGTGCAGCTCTTAGAGTCTTTATAAATGTTTGGTGATCCCAGGTGAGTTCACTTGGTGAAATCTGCACAACATAGAGTCTCAATTCTCACAAGAACATGACCCCTCTGTCTGGGGTTGGCATTGTAGCCCGCGCTTGGGGTTTTCAGGAGCACAGATTTCAGTGTAGGGTTCAGTACCCACAGCCACTGGCTGCCAGGGCTCTCTGGGAGATGGGCTTTGCTATAGGGCATCCCTCTCTCTTGATGATGACATCAAAAGGAAACCTGGATGTCTTGAGCTAAGAAGGTAGAGACAACCTTGTCACCCTGCTTTGTTTTAGTATGAGCTCTTTGTTAATCTGTTGCTGACCAGTTAGATGTTAGACCAGTTTTTTGAGAATTCACACTTTATACCTCTACTTTTATCAAAGCTTTTAGGACAGTGTTATCTACTAATTACAAATGGATTTATCATACATTAATCATTTGCTCTTTGAGATTTGTGTTCTGCATCTTCATCAGAGGATGTTCTGACCCAAATCTCCCTTTCCTTCTTGTTCAGTGAGCAGAGTTTCAACTGGACAGTACCAGGAGAACTCCCTTAACATCAGTGAGTGTAATACAGTCATGTTTGCCCCATTTCTAGGCCATGTGCAGCCTTCAATAAAGCATAAAGGACTACTTAAAATTTTTTTGATGATAGGTTTGTTTTTCTGAGCTGTACTTTGTGCCTGCCTTAATCCCCACGGTGCTGCTGCAAATTGAGTTGAAAACCATTGGGTTTATGGATGTGCTAGTTTGCCTGTGTGTATCTGAAACAGAGATGCTTAATATTCTTCACATAGTTGTTGTTCATGATTCTTCTAAGTCCTTTTAAATTTCCTCTGGCGAGTTATCTTTCAGGCAGTTTTGTTCTTTTATCTGTGCTTTTGCTGTTCTTTTATTGCTGAAATGGTACAGTGACTGACTCAATCCAAAGTGTCTCATCATTTGACTGTGAAGATTTTTTTTTTTTAAAATTTATTATGTGTTCTTGGGCTTGTGGAGTTTCTCTGATTAATAAGGTTTCTTAAACTGTACTGATTTTGAAGATTTTAATGCCTACAGACAGTTTTTTATTGCTTTTTTTCTTCTTTTTTTTTTTTTAGTAAGAGTAATCTCTGTTCCCACAGTTACTTCCCTTTTAACTTTTAAAACCTCACTCACTGAGAGAAAGCAGTGCTTGCACATACTGAATGGCACTGTGGTTTAGTTTAAATGAGGCAGTGTCTAAATAATTAGTATTTAAGAGACCGGGGCTTTTTGTGGACTTGCTGCAGTGAAATACGAAGTCTTGAAATGTGAAAGTGATCTTCCTTCATGGTTTTTGTGAGATGGTTGGATTAAAAGAACTGGAAATGTATGTGGTGTAATTTTGGCTTTACCAACTGTGCACATTAATACTGAATGAAGACAAGAAATAAGATTCACTGTCTTCCTCTAAGCTGTTTTAAGGCAAGAGTCATAAAGAGACCAATAATTCTCTGATCCAGAGAGCACTGTTTTGAATTTCCGAGATGAATGACTGGGTCTGTCATGGCAGGCTTCCCCAGCACAAGAATCTGTCAGGTTCTACTGTATTAAATATGTTGTTTTAGGGTTTGCTGCTAGCAAATCCATGGCAGCTTTCTGTGCCCTGGTGCTGACAAGGACAAACAAGTGAGCTGGCTTGGCTTGGGTAAGCAGTGGCATATGGTGTTGAGATCACTTCCCTGAGCAGGTCAGTTTATGGACAGAAAACAGTTGGGATTAGATGTGAAACAGAAAAGTGCTAATTTAATGCAGTATTGAAAATATTGATTTGAATGTGTAAGGCTTTTTATCTTGGAAGGACACTGTGATAGAGAAGTGCCAGATGTCTGTGGATTGTGTCTGACTGATGACATTAACATATTAAACAGTTTGTGCCCTGTGCCTTTGCAGAGGCTGTGGCTGAGCTGCAGACACAGTGGGTTTCCCTGCTTTTGGGGTGGCAACCCTTTGAGAGAGAGAGAGAAATCACTGCCTCTGACCCAGGTGCAGACAGACACTGCTGAGAGGTGCAGGAAGCAGCTCTGTAGAGAGGTGACAGGAGGATGCTTTTCCCAGTGAGGAAATATAGTTTGTTGCCCCCCAAAAGCTGCTGACTTGGTGTTTTCACACCAGGGGAGCAACCCTTGTGAAGATGTGGTGGGCAGAGCAAAGGTGTGCTTTTAAGTCCTTTTATTGCATTGTTTTACCTGTGTATTTTGTGATTTCTATTTCAATAGCTGGATATTCTAGTACATGCCCTAATAACAGTTGACATGAATGTCAAAAGACATTCTGAGTATTTTGGAATGCTGTCTCAGGAGAGCCCTAAGGAAAAGAGGCAATGACATGCACCTGAAGCTGTAGATCATTATATGCTCCTATTATTTGGTCTTTCCAAGGGGGAAAAAACATTTTCTCTAGGATTATAGAAAACAGTAGTGCAGACTTCCCCTTTATATCCATTTTAGGATATATCCATTGGTGAATTCCATGAAGACTGATTCAGGGTTTCAGCTGCAGGGAGCCCATGTCGAAGATGTGAAGTGTTAGCAACAGATTGCTGGGTAACAGAACAGGAGTAACTGCTGAACTGTCTTGAACTCTACTCTATGGGGCATGTTTTTGTATCATTCTCAGCTGCTGTGGCTCACTGAAGGCAGAGGATTTATAGTCCATGTTCCTGAGAAAATACTTTTTGCCATGTTTTCTTCTGCTACGCTGAACACTTAGTGTACTTGGCCGCTCCCTTGGTGTTCTGTTCGCATGTGAAATCTGCCAAGCATCTTTTTTTCGGTCATGTTGCAATCACTGCTGCACAGCTTCCCGCTCCAGTATTTGTGAGAATCATACAGGACTAAAAAGAAGTCATATAGAACAAAAGGAAAAAACACAAAGAAAACAAAAAACCAAGAAAAAACACCAAAAAAAACCCAAAGAAAAAACACAAGGTCCCCACCCCCTGGCAAAGGATGGCAGTGTCATTCAGTATATTGTGTATCAGCATATAGCAGCTACCTTTTCATGTTGATCTTTATTTTGAGACAATACTGTGGAAATCAGAAGAGTTGCCAGCAGTTTCTGAACACAGCTGATAAAAGCTGCTCCGAAAATCTGTTCCATGATAATTCAACTGGATTAGTTCATTGAGCAGTTGCTGAGTTCTGCAGACAGAAGCAGGACAGAGCTTTAAAATCTTACAGTGGTGTTCGTGAATCTTGTTAGATAAGTAGCAATGGCTGAATCTACTGTATTTACAAAAATCATGCATAACACCCCCCCATTTAGTCTTTGTGTATTTAAGCCTTGTTTGGTGGCCCTCAGGACATTGATTTGATATAGCTGAAGTCACCTCCCAACCTGATGAGATGTGGCAGCTCTGTGGACACGGGAGGGACATTGTTCAGAGTGTGGTGGTTTATGGTGCTGCTCTTCTCATTTGTGAGCCCCAGTGAGCCTGTGGTGGGCAAGGGACCAACATAAATCCCTCAGCATGAGCAGTGATGGGGCTTCTTTTGCATCTTGTTACTAAATAACCTGGAAGACAAGCAAGATCTGACTTGAGTGATGTGTTTATAGAGCAGGAAATCTGTCTGCTTGTCTCGATTTCTGGTAGGAACCTCCCCCAGTCCCTTCAGACTGACTGCAGAGGCAAGCAGTGAGGTAATTAGTGACAAGCTGGAAAGGAAAAGCTTTACAATGCATGTATATTTATTTTAAAGAAAGTGGTTTATTTATTTGATGAAAATACAAATATTTTCCATGGTGAACATTGTAGAGTTTCCATGTAGTAGGAAAATAGGATAAAATACCAGAGTAATTTTTCACTTTGGGTGGAGAAGTGGAAAATGATTGTCATCTCTAGAGCTTGAAAAGGCTCAGATTTGCAGTCAGCATTGCTGTATTGTTGCTGTCAGGCTGCAAATCCTGGAAGCTATTTGAGCAGTGCCATATGCCCTTCTGAACTGTCCAGTGAAAAACAGTGGGGGGGAAAACATTTAAAACTATAAAGCTCTTTTCAGAGCCACATCTGGACTTAATAAATGCAAGCACCCATTGTATAATTTAATGTATCTGCTTAAATTAGGTCTTAAACACAATAGTACAAGGCCTGCCATGTTGTGTTTAGTGCAAAAAGGATTTTCTTAACATATTTATTTTCCTTGTGTAAGTCCAATTGGGACCTTGTAAAAAAATCAGCCATGCATGCAGCTGGAAATAGGAAACTTGTTCTCTGCAATACTGGTGTTAGTTGTTTAAAGCCGGTAAGATACCAGACGTGGTGCTTGTGTGTAGTTGCTCTTTTTGTCTTTGAACATGAATACACAGACAAGGCAATCTGATCTTTTTCCCTGAGTGTGATATGGAATAACGCCCTGTGTCAGTACCTGCAAGCTATGGCTCTGTGGGCAAGGCAATTGCCACAAAATGAGGAAAAGCTTCGAAGAAGTTCATAACTTATGAGCCAGAAAATAGGCAGACAAATATCCTCCCTTCTGGACAGGGTTGGGAGGGTTTGGCCTCTTCGGTCCAAAAATTTACCTTGCAAAGAACAGTGCACCAAAATGGACACACACATCCCTGTCCACCCCTCTCACCAATTTTGTGAATGTAATCAATTTCTCTTGGCAGGTTGAAGTTTAGATGTAAGAATTCAAAATATGATGTTCTGTTTCACAAGTCTGCTGCAGGGTTGCTCATAGTCTTCAAAAGTAATTGCTCCTTCTGCTGTAGGAAGGGACTATGTTTATGTTTACTCGATAGGATCAATAGAACTATTCTAGTGGGCTTTAACTTCTCGTGTCAGAATATGCTGTGCTGAAGGCTATGGCAGCACTGTGGTTCTGCAGTATGAAATGCAGGTATTCAGGGCTGCTGTAGCAAGCATTTTTTCAGCACTTTTTATTAGAAGCACTTGCTTGAAAAGAATATTTATTCAATGATATCTGCTACTTGGCTGCTACACTTNCTTAATAAATGCAAGCACCCATTGTATAATTTAATGTATCTGCTTAAATTAGGTCTTAAACACAATAGTACAAGGCCTGCCATGTTGTGTTTAGTGCAAAAAGGATTTTCTTAACATATTTATTTTCCTTGTGTAAGTCCAATTGGGACCTTGTAAAAAAATCAGCCATGCATGCAGCTGGAAATAGGAAACTTGTTCTCTGCAATACTGGTGTTAGTTGTTTAAAGCCGGTAAGATACCAGACGTGGTGCTTGTGTGTAGTTGCTCTTTTTGTCTTTGAACATGAATACACAGACAAGGCAATCTGATCTTTTTCCCCTGTGTGTGATATGGAATAACGCCCTGCGTCAGTACCTGCAAGCTATGGCTCTGTGGGCAAGGCAATTGCCACAAAATGAGGAAAAGCTTCGAAGAAATTCATAACTTGTGAGCCAGAAAATAGGCAGACAAATATCCCCCCTTCTGGACAGGGTTGGGAGGTTTGGCCACTTCTGTCCAAAAATTTACCTTACAAAGAACAGTGCACCAAAATGGACACACATGTCCCCATCCACCCCTCTCACCAACTTTGTGAACACATTCAATTTCTCTTGGCAGGTTGAAATTTAGATGTAAGAATTCAAAATATGATGTTCTGTTTCACAAGTCTGCTGCAGGGTTGCTCATAGTCTTCAAAAGTAATTGCTCCTTCTGCTGTAGGAAGGGACTATGTTTATGTTTACTCGATAGGATCAATAGAACTATTCTAGTGGGCTTTAACTTCTCGTGTCAGAATATGCTGTGCTGAAGGCTATGGCAGCACTGTGGTTCTGCAGTATGAAATGCAGGTATTCAGGGCTGCTGTAGCAAGCATTTTTTCAGCACTTTTTATTAGAAGCACTTGCTTGAAAAGAATATTTATTCAATGATATCTGCTACTTGGCTGCTACACTTAAACATTCTTTGTGAATATTTCTGAAAGCCTGTCCTAGAACTTGACGCATAGGGTGCTGGCAAGAGGATTGTGTTGTAAGTCAACAGACTCCTTGAAAAGTCTCTAAATTATTATGAATTCCCTTATAGAAGGAAGAACAGCAGCAGCAATCCAGAAATTGAATGGCTCAAATAGTTATATGCGTCGGGGAATGTCTCAGTCCATAACTCACCACTGGTGCTGAATGTGTGCAAACTGTTGGAAACTCAGAATAAGGGATCTCTAGTCCCTGTTTTCTCTTTGCTCACATTTGACTGCTTAGTGAATGCTGCGAGGTTGGAAGCTCCTGCCCACTTCTGTACTGAGGCTGATGAGTCTGTATTTTGAATTTTCAGAGATTTGGGTTGGTAACATTTAAAGTGGGTGAAGAAAGTGCTTATCCTGGTACAGCTGCAAGCAGAAGGCTGTACCTATGAAGGTGTGTGTCACCTTCAAACACACACAATTGTTAGGTTGAAGTATTTGTGGAGAAATTACACTCCAAGGAACCTTCTTTATCTTGTCAGGGATTGTCAAGGCAGAGCATTTTGTTGTTGCTATTGTAGGCTAAATTTAGGTGTGTGTCTTCCTTTGCCCCCCACTGTTTTTCTTTCTGTTACCCCCACCTCCCACACACACATAGCTCCCTTTACTCTTTTATTCTTTGTATTTGTGCTCAGAGAATTTAGCAGCACTGTGGGAAGAAAACCTTGAAACTCAGAGCCTGCTCTGCAGTGGTTGCACAGGGAGCTGCCCGTGGAGAATAAATCTGTGCTCCAGGGGCCCCTGCTCCACTTGCTCCACACATACAGGACACATGGCAGAAGTGGAGAAACTGGGAGGGCAAATGCTTGGGGAAGCAGGGATGTGGTGAAAGAAGTAGGTTCAGACATGGCTGGTTGAGGGATAGAGACTGCAAAGACGCTGAGGACTGTCATTTCTTCATAAATTCAGTATGGACAGATTTTATATAAAAAAAATTCTCGTCAGGGTCTCTAGGGTAGAGGGTTTGATTTAAAATTAAAATTAATGGAGTGGGTTTTTTAAATTAAGTTATCCATTCTTAATAAACTAAAAGCCAGTGAAAATTTAAACGTTTAGTAACTCCATTTACATTTTAGATAAATATAAAATCTGAAGCTTAGAAGCTTATGTTCACAAGCTTAGAAAGCCTTTTAAAGTATTTTTATGGTTATTTTTCTTAATAGTACTTGATAGTGTGACCAGTGTGAGGCTAATAAGCCTTTTTGGTTTGTGTGATTACTCAGCATTCAAATGCAGGACATTAGTGACAGTGGTGTTATGCATTATGGATGATGGCCCTCACTGTTATTAGGGATCTTAGCTTTGAGACTGTCAAAGCCTTTATTTAGCTGTACAAAAGAAGAAAATGAGAAGGGTGGATTGTGTGTCACACAGGCACATTTGAACTTCATTGATGTCCAAATGTGCCTTTATAATCTGAAGCAGAGCTCTAAAACTGCCCCTGGGGATGTCCTGCTCAGGTAGGAGTGTGGGGCGCCAGGGATTAGCCCCAGGGATTAGCCCGAGGATGGCAGGATGTCAGAGTTCTGGCAACACTGTGCTCAGGCTGTTTCTTTTCTCACCTGGCACCGTGTCCCTTGGATGTTGCTCTGTGTGCTCTTCAGCCCACATGTGCCTTATCTGCTTTGTCCAGATTGTTTTTCTTGCTGCACACAGCTTTACCTTTTCCCCCTCATCTCAGGTGTTCTGAGGCATTCCTGCCTCTTTCTGGTTGTTCTTCCCCGCACTTCTCCTTTTCTAGCTTCCATTATTTTCAGGGAGAAAACAACTAGAAAAGCAGCTGGGGGTGTTTAACCTGGAGAAAAGGAGGCTCAGAGGGACCTTATCGTTCTCTACAACTGCCTGGAAGGAGGTTGTGCCAGATGGGGGTTGGTCTCTTCTCCCAGGTATCAAGTGACAGAATATGAGGAAATTGCCTTAAGTTGTGCCAGAGGTTTAGTTTGGATATGAGGAAAACTGCATGGATGTGGCACTCGGGGATGTGATGGTGTTGGGTTAACGGCTGGACTTGATCTTAGAGGTCTTTTCTGACTTACTGAGTCTATGGATCTCTGAAGTGCAGATTCATCACCAGATTTTCAGAAGCCTGAATGTTCTGCTCTGTGCTAGGCAACCTTGTTAGTGCCCTGGTAGGAGCACAAAGGGGGTGGGAGGAAGGTGGAAGTGGATAAATAACTTTTTGTGCTCCCTGACATGCGCATTTACTTTTCTTGACCCATCAGCATAAGGTTACCTACAGTGGGGTTGCTGTGCTTTTTTTCATTTCAACTGTGTGGCTGCATTTCTATTTGCCTGCTTGAAATAGTATGTTTGCATGGGGCTGAAAGAACCTTCTGTTTTATAATAGAAGAAAACTTCAGGTCTCCGTTTAGTCAGAAAATCAAGACTAACATGGCGGCTGCTGCTTCTCAGGCTGGTTGGAGCTACAAGGGAAAACAGCAATGGAAACTGGTTTTATTGCCCATCTTTCTGGTTTTAGGTAAATGTTAGTGATTTTTTTTTTTTCATGGATAAGTATTTTTTTTGTTGGATAAGTCTTGTTTTCTTGTTTCCTTCAAAAGGTGTGCTACCTTTTACTTGTCAAGCTGCGAGTAGAACTGCAGGAGGGAGAGAAATTGATAATGAAGTGATTTGGTGTTTAATTTGGTGTTTCTTCTACGTGAAGTGCACTTTGCTTTGTGTTTGGTTTTCTGCTTTAATGAATTCTGTCAAATTCATGTTAATTTTGTAGCCCTAATGGGCATCAGACTGGCTCCCTGCTTTGGCTTCTGAGCACAATAGCTGATATGGTAAACTTGACATTCTTCCAGAGGGGATTAGTTGCTATGTAGGAATTGTTACAGTGGTTCCACTGAAAGCACTTCTGAATGATTGTCTGTCTTGCTTAGAAACTACTTATCTAATATTTGTCTTTTTGGTATATTTTGTGGTATTCAGGACTTGGGGAAGGAGTGGGAGTATGAAGTCAGGCAAATTAAAATTAACTTTTGACTCTTTAAACAGGTCATCCTTAATGTACACTGGAAATAAAGCTGTATGTCATAATGTTTGAGATGCCATTGGGTTTGTTCATACAGACTTTTCTAAGACAAAATGGTCACCTAACTTTCAGATTTGGTCCTTGAGTTCTGTGGTGTGAATCAAAGAAAAATTGCTGGAAGTTTTTGGTTTAATTTAACTTAGAGTTTGGATTTTCTTTCTTCTGAATTTTGTTGACATAAAACAATAATCTCCATTTGGAGCTGCAAGAATTCTTGAAGGATCTATTCAATGGCAGATTTTAGCTGTAATACTGTGTGACCAGTGCCCTTCTGTCTCTTACAGGACAGAAGTTGCAGTGTGACTGTTCAATCAGATCTTATATGTCTGATACCAGCCCATGTGTTTAGTTTTACTTCATGTTTCAAGCAGTTTTAGCTCTGTGGGACACTGGGCAGAGTTTCATTAAGGTTTCTTTAGTTTTATTGTTTCTGTAACCTTTTACTTTTTGTTTGTAGAAATAAATTTTTCAAAATTAATGTTTCAGAGTAGTTTTTATGTAGCTTCTTCAGTTTTAAAAATAAGTTTATGAATATTGGGAAATAAAAATAGTTTTGTTGCCAAACTACCTCTGTAATAATATGTACATATTCTTTATAGTTTCAGTGTTGGCAAAGCTTCCAGTTAGACAATGAAATATGTTTCAGGTCTATTTTATTAACTGCTCTGACTGTGGGAAATGCACAACAAAATCATCTGTTCCATTTCTGGTTTACATTGTTGTATTCCTGTCATAGTAAAACATGAGCTTTGAAAGGCACAACAGTGGAAAATTCCTGTTCAAAAACTGGATCACAGTTTTAAGTATGACTGTGTACACGTTGGCAGACTTCTGTTTGGGGCAAGTGCATGTTCCTGTGAACTAATAGAGCAAGTCACATAAAACAGTGTTAAGCTATAAAAAGTGATGTGAAAACTCTGTAACAGAATTCTGATATTGTAACGATTTACAGCTGGAAGAGCAGAACTGAGTTTGGAAATAAAGATGAATTTCAACTTCGTGTGAGGGGATTTTTAAAATTTGTTTTTATTTATTTTGTCCCTTCCCCCCCTCAGCTGTGTCAGTCCAATACTGTTTGTGGGTTTGCTCGTTACATGTGGACCAGAAAACCCACTTGGGAAACAGAGGTGGGTTTGACAGTGCAGAGGAGGATTTTCAGTAATGAAATACTGGGATACAGAGAGAAAGTCAGCTCTTCAAAGAGCTTTAGATAACTGCTCTATGTGCTGTAAGGAGTACAAAAATGAGGGAACAAATTGAGCCTTCTGTGCATAGGGAGCTGGAGAGGATGAGGTGTGCAAAGAAGGATTTGAGAGCCAGGAAGGGGGATAAATGAAGACCAAGTACTTGAAATGAGAAGGGAGAGAGACAGGAGAAAACATCATAAATACGTGAGGCAATAACAATGTCCAGGGAATGGCAGAAAATGAGAAAACAATTGAGAAACAACTGAGAGTTTAGCTGTCAATGTGGAAAATAGCTTTGTCCTTCGGAGCGGGCAGGAATACAAAGAGGGGCTGTGTCACTTGGGGGCCTCATCCCAAAGCACTGAAACTGCAGGGTTGCTCCAGATTCTGAGGAGCTTTAACAAGGGGCAAGAAGGACCAGCCTTGCTGAGTGGGCTCTTCAGGGTCACGCTGCTGAGGAAAGAGGAGGCAACTCTCCAACTGGAATTGTGGTTTTGTTTTTTGGGGTTTTTTTTGCAACCAAATTTTAGCACCAGTTTGTAGTTTTTGCTATTGGGGTGTGGTTTCCTTGTCTTCTGAAACCCTCGTGTGTCTAAGCTGAATTGAGTTACATCAGCTCTCCAGTACTTCAGCCAGCTCTGTGCGTGTGTGTGACATTAAGTGAGCAGTGGCAATGTTGTGGGTTGCTCTAGAGAAAATTGTTGCAGAAAGCTGAGAGCCGTTGCCTGGAACCTTTTCTGGCTTGGAAACTTGACCAACATAACATAACTGCTGTAGTTTGCCATTTATACTCTATAGACAACTTACTGTCTTGTATTTGCAGAGTCCAGCAACTGTTGTAACACATTCTTGGGTTTGGGATTTATACCCCAAACCCAGGTTTGCTGCAAACCCCTTCAAGCCAGAGTTACCAACCTGACAGATATTGCCAAGGCTCTGTGGTAGTGCTGGTTTCCTGCTCAGTGGTTTGCAATGTCTCTCAACAATGTGAGTCTAAGCATGGAAGGAGCTAAAAAATGAATCTGGTAGATAAATGCTGGAATGGCAGCTGAGCTCCTCAGTTTAAGTGGCCAAAGTCAAAATTATAGTTTAATATTCCCACCAGGCAAAGTTGTGTGCATAACCTGAAACAACTTAATCAAAAGTTTGAATCTGCTGCGCTTTGTGGGTATTGGCCTTGTCAACAGCACTAGCAAGGCTATGGAAAATGCTTGGGTTCTGGTTTTGGCAGGCAAAGAGTAACCAAATAAAAATATCTGAAGTGTAGTGTATTGTACTGTAAGAATGAAGAGTCTGTGTTGTATTAATGGCTACATGCTCTTAAAATCTACGTGTCTTTCCCTTTGGTTTGCTGTTGTCATTGGTTTTCTTGGTCTGCACAACTCTTTACTGTGAAGCAAATTCACCTTTAAAATTGGAGTTGGAAGTCAAGATGGAATTGAGGACCTGACCCAGAAGAATTAGTAAAGTGTTGCTTTGAAATTTGTTCTCTTTTCTTTCTTTGTTTTTTCTGTTTCCCCCCCCACCTCTCTTCATAGAAGACTAATGGGGTAAAAATACGAACACTTTTCCTCCTCATTTTCACCCTTAAAACTTCTGATTAACATATCAGAAAATACTAATAGAAAAAAAATAAATGTGGGCGTTTGTTGTCACAAGTGTCGTCGTGTAAACCTCATAAATTAACTAATGCTTTCACATCAAGGAAGGGTAAAGGATGTTGTCATTACAGCTCTGGCCTTAAATTCAGATATGCTTCAGCTTGATTCTCTGTGTCAGAAAACCTAGTGGTGGTATTTCTGTTAGTTTCCCCACTGTGTATAAGCATTAACTGCATTTCTTTGTATTTCACATTTCTTGGGTAGTCTGTGCTGCTTTTTTTTTTTTTTTTTTAAGGTGAGGCAGACTGTTTAAGGCTGGAAAGGTAGCAAAGAAAGGGCAGGGATAGTGAGGAAAACGATGGATAATCCAGCTGCTTCAATCTTGACTACCCTGTGTTCCCAGTGGTTTGTACTACCATCATCATGACTGTGCTGTGTCTTTTGCTGATGTCCTTTAATGTCAGTTTTTAAGGGAAAATGATAAGAAACAGCTGGGCCTATTGTGGCCCTTTTTCTCCAATTCGTGTTCTTAGAGCTTCATCAGAGACCGACAGAAAAAGCAGCTTCAAGAAGAGTGTAAAAGACAGCATTGTTCTACATCCAGGTCTATTGTGAAGCCTTAGCCAAGCATTGACTTGGCCAAAGAGCTCTTCTGGGCTATGTAAATCAGGAAAAAAACCACAGCAAATTTGTATACTATTGGGAGACATCCTCTCATGGAAACTACAGTCTTTGTGCATAATTACTTAAAAATAGTTTTTAAAAAGTCGTAATCCTTTATGTCCTTAAACACTCCTAAAAGTTATGGTGTATGTTTGGTATCTTTCAGTGCATTTAATACCAGTAAACCCCGTCAGGGAAGATGGGCTGAATCCCAAGAGCCGGAAGAGAATAATGCCTGATTTGCTGACAGAGCCTCCTGCCATAGACCCTGTTTATGAAGCTCATGTTTACTGCAATATTCCCACCATTGCTGAACGCAGCATGGAAGGTAAGCTTTGGGAGTGCAAACCACAGCTTAGTTGCCTATTTCAGTGTGCTGGCACTGGAAATGATAACTTTGTGTGAGGTCAGTTCTTTGGTACTTGGAGAAGGTACAGCAAACATAAAGTGGTTGCTAAATTTCTTTAAGTCATTCAAAATATGCTCTTCTTTTCTTCCCTTTGTATCCTCTCTGTTGTCTTGATTTTTTTGAAGTGGTTCTGTCTCCAGCCAATGGTCTAAAACTGAAAGGGTTGGGAGAGGTATAGATATTTAATACTTGATTTGTTATTCTTAGTACAAGTGAGATGCATTGCAAACAATTGACTTGGAATTTTGAAAAAAAAAACCCAAACAAAAAACCCCTGCAGAAGTAATTAATTTTGGATTCCAAACCATTAGACATGGTCAGCTAGAAGGCATATTTGCATTCTTTACCCTACAGCGGCTGCAGCAGCAAGGGAGTCTGAATGAATTCCCTCATTAGCATATCCCACTAATGCATATAAAATAAATTACAAACTAGTATATCAAAAAGCTCCAGATTAGACATGCTGCAAAATCCATCATTATGATGGGGTCTGGAAGAGAAGCATTATAAAAGCAGAGTAACCTAATTGTGTTGGCAGAGTTCAGTGCTTGCATAATGTCTTGTGTGGTTGTTGGACTTTAGGGGTCCTATGGAGATGTGCTAAGAAACTCAGTCTTGTGTAATTTATCTTGCAATTTGAAATGAAATCTTTCTTGGGAGGGTAAGTTAAAATTTCTTAGGGCGGTTTTCTTTCATTGCAATACCAAAGCTATCAAGCTAATTATACCTGCTTTTTTTAATAAAGAGAGTGTGTGCAGGTAAAGTATTTGCTCTCTTTTTTTTTTCTTTTTCTTCCCCTTTCTTCACTTTAGGTCACGCACCTCATTATTTTAAGCTGGTGTCAGTTCAAGTGTTGATTCGACATGGTGATAGGTATCCACTCTATGCCATTCCCAAGACAAAGAGACCTGACATCGACTGTATGTTGGTGCCCAGCAGGTAAAATTCTTGGGTTTTGTCATTCTGAAGAGATTGTTTTGCTTTAGAATTACTTTGTTCTTCTTCAGGAAACAATTTGTGCAGCCTGAAGTACATTGTAACTTCACATCTTTGTGTTTTGTCATAGTTTAAAATAAACAAAAAACCCTCCCACCTGTAGTGGTGTACAATGCTTTCTTTGAAACAAGAACTATTACCTGCTACCAGTTCAAACCAGAATAAGTTCTTTGTATTTCTTTAAAAAGAAAAAGCTCTTTAATTGAATATTTAGGTTACCATTCCTCTTAGATAAGCTTTTACACATTTTCAGACTGTAAGTGCAGTGTTTTAAATAGTCTCTCTCATTTCAGCTCAGCATGCTTCCTCTCATCTGAATACAAAATGGTCTCAGTCAGTTCATCACTACCATAAGAAAACTGATATTTGTATTTTATATTATTATATTTTCTTTTACTTTTCAGAAATATAAGCTATCAGAGTTACCTTAAATTAATGATTTGTGTCAAAATTCAGGAAAAAATGGGAGTTGTACCTTTATCTTAGAAATGCACGTTAACAGCAAATGCATTTTGCTATTTGAAAACTCCCCTTTTCCTGTAGTTAGCACTCACTGTTAAGTACTGTGACACTAAAGTTATTTGTGTCTAACTGACGTTAAAACACTGGTTTCTGTATCAGTACAGTGTTCTTCTGACGTCATGTCTCTGTAGGTTGCTGATGTCTGTTTTCATACCTGAACCACTTTGAGCTGTGGATATGATCTGAATTGCTTCTCTTCCTCATGGAAGAACCTTTTTTTTTTTTGTTTAGCGTTTACTTGCTGATAAAGATGAATTATAGTGTAAAGCAGTAGAAATAAACAGTGGTGATGTAAATCCCCAGCCTTTGCCCCAGATTGCTTGATTACATGTGTTTTTATTCCTTTTTAGTAGGATCTATGGTATTACTTTTTTTTTTCAATGGAGAAATTACCAGTGAATCTACTGAATACTTACAATTAAAAGAAAAATGTCAAGAAAAAACTGTCAGATACGTTAGCAAAACCTTCAGGCTGCTGCCATCTCAGCAGTGTCAGGTGTGGAGATTTCCAAGTGACCGGGGACTGGATCTGCTTCGTGTTCCTGCATACATTATTCAGGAAAAGGGGCACAATGATATACACAGCACTGTAGACACACTGTAAATACCTTGTCCCAGCATAGCATGGAATCTCCTCTGTCTTTAATTCTACACCAGAATTGTCTTTTCTCTATCATGCTGAAAGTGTTAATGCCTCGCTGAAAGTGCATTTCACCTCAGTGCCTGGGAAGATCATGGAGCAGATGCTCGTGGAAGCATTTCAAGATATGCAATACAAGGGGATGATCCAAGACAGCCAGCATGACTTTACTGAGGGCAAATTGTGCCTGACCAATCTGGTGGCCTTTTGTGATGGAGTGACTGCAACAGTCAACAAGGGAAGACTGACCGGTGTCATTTACCTGCACTTCTGTTGGGCTTTCAGTACAGTCCTGCATGACATCCTTATCTCCAAATTGGAGAGACATGGATTTGAAGGGTGGACTGCTCAGTGGATAAGGAATTGGCTGAATGGAAGCAGACAGAGTTGTGGTCCATGGAGACGAAACTCCAGTTATCTCTGTCATAGAGCTGAGTGGGCAATTAATTTCTCTAACAAGATGGAAAATGAATAATTTGCTAATAGCTATGATAACGTTATTAATGACTTGCCTTTAAGGGGTGAGACTATTTTCAGCATGAAATACTAAATAAAGAAATATGATCCTGATTTCCATTGAGTTCTTAGAGGCTCTGATCTCCCGATCTTGCTTAATATCTGTCATGTTAGAAGGTATGTGAGAAAGCTTTATTGAAAAGATGTTAACTGCAAGTGACAATGTTGGATGAGTAGCTGTATTTCTCAATATTAGAGTGCCACAGGAGACCTCAGTTTTGTATTTGTCAGAGAAGCTTTTATAGCTATTTCCACTTCAGTTTCAGTCAAGGAATACAATGTGAAGGCCCTGGAGTCATAAAAACTATTCATAAAAGGCAAGGAAGTAGCATGGCTTTTGACACAGAATGACCAAGTGGAGCAGTTAAGAGGGCACAATGTCAGGCTCTGAGGAGCCTGGCGGGGGAGATACCCTTGGCTCTTACCATTTTTGAAGCATTAGAGCATCACTGTGTAGATGATACATCCCTTACCATTCACAGCCACTGAAAGACCTTGTCCGCCCCAAGAACAGAACTTATGTAAAACAGAATCTCCTGTTTTAGGGCAGCAGAAAGATTCAAGGCATTGGCTCTGCACTGTTCCGTCCAGAGGTGTTAAAGCTGACCTTCCTGAAAAAAGCTGGAATCGTTACTGCTTTGGCCAGTGTTTTGAATGGAACATTTATTACTTTAGCATCGGGAAGTGATTTACTGTGTTTGGCTGTTGGACTAATATTCCTTTGTGATGTAAATGTGGTGCTTGATTGTAAACATATTTATGAGGAGAGTATGGCAAGGTCTGTAATTGCTGTCTTTGAACTGAAGGCTTCTTGGTGCTGTACAGTTGAGGTGTCTGATTGAAAGTCTGGCTTGTTTAAGCTTTCTGGACTTATAGCATCAGATAAGCATCCTGCTCATGTGCAGGGTGTTCTTTATTTGACTTGGCATTCAGCTGATGGAATTCATTAATTAAGCAGATTATGCTGCAACCCCACGGACTTCTAATGGATATGCAAAATAGCCTTGAGGTCACTCTTTGGTTTTGCGAACGATGGATTGTGACATATAAGTGTGGAATGAATATAAGCAAATGGATTAAATGCTTGGGAGATTTCTTCCCTCTAAAACTTCAATTAACATTGTTATTATTATTTCCATTGTTCTGGATGCAAATTTCCAAAGGGAACTGAATACTATATATTTTTTTCCTCGAGAAAATCAATTGAATGGTGTTATGAAAATCTTTTCATTTACTTATGGGGGAAATAAATTCATCTCCCAGTTTTTGTTCCTTATGTAGCTCACATTTATAATGTCAAAAGTAAAAAAATATGCAGTGTTTCTTCACTGAGTTTGTATGTGAGAGAGAGAAGAAATGCTTTTTGGAAAATGCTAAAATGATTTCAGAAGACTGCTATAATTTGATAGTAAGCTGGGTTAATTAGCATATCCTTTAAGGCATTTTGAGAGGTGTTGATGTTAATCATAAGAAGCTTAGTAACAAATACTGGAGTTTTATGTTCAATATGCACATGTTTGGAAACTGCCACAAAAATGAGAGGGAAAAGTGTGAGAGAGGCAAGTATCATACTGTGAGCTAAAGGAGGTGTGGATTTGACTTGGAGTGAGGAGAAAGTATGATTCAGACCAGAATTAGGTGAAGAAAGGTCTCCTGACTACTCTAAAGACTCAGAAGAGCAGTGAAGTAGGTGAAATTAGAAAATCACAAGATGATTTTGGTGGGAAGGGACCTTACAGATCATCCAGTCCCAAGCCCCTGCCAGGGGAGCACTGTAGAGTTTGTAATAAAAATGTAAAAGCTGTGAGACCTTTATGAATAAATAATCCCCAACAGTCCTACTACTGCCTTAGGATCTCTTTTGTAGACTACACTGATCTATTGTAGGGTTTAGTGGCTCTTTCCATTCATTTGCCTTCTAAAAAGGAAACAGTGCAGTCCTTTGATCTGACACTTCTTTGTCTCCTTGAACTTCACAGAAAATACACATTATTCTTGCTTGAAGTTATAAAATATTTTTTTGCATTGTAAGTAAAGAGAAAAGGGACCTGCTTTTGGTACAGTTTGCAGACAGAAGCATGTGCTGTATGATTACAGAAAGGTCATGTCTGTATTTTTGTGTCTGAACGCCTCAAGGAAAAAGCAAATTTTTATTGAGGGATGTCAGCTCAGCTCCTGGCAGAAATGCATATATAGTTCAAATAGTTGTGCAGTGTGATTTCTTTCCATGTACACTGGGGTGATATTTCAATATTAAAGCTTTTTAAGACTTTAAGCTTTTTTATAAATAAGATATTTAAATGTTGAATAAGGATTGAAGTGTTGATCCATTTTAATGCTAGTGCATGAAAACTACAGTGTTAAATCTGGCATCTATTATCCCAGTGTTTAGTTTGTAAATAAGGAAAAAATAAGCTGAATTAATTATTATGAGGGAAAAGAAGCATCCTCAGCTTTGTTACAGATAAAATTTATTCTATTTTACAAAAATAAAATCATTAAAAGGCAAATTAACCAACTTGAAATCTGGGAAGTGAAAGGTTCAAAATTAGGAAGTGTGGCTATTGCTAGTGGATTTCAGTGAAAAGCCATTCTATGCTCTGACAAAATTGGAAATATTTATTGTACTAATGCTATTTCCAAATGTGGTAGCTTGCCATTGTAATGCTGGGCAAATTACAGAAGCATATCCCTTTAGCCCATTTTTATTTTCTGATTGCTTTTATGGAAATAAAATTTTAAGGATAATTCAGTCTTTTCAACTGTACAACTGAGCAATTTCCTTTGCTTCCTGCTCCAGCAGCCTCAGCCGGGTTGCCTGGATACTCCATCTCCTGCAGCATCTGTAAATTGGCCAATTCAACAGGAGGATTCATATTCTAAATAAAAGAGAAATCTTGGGGTGGGAGGGGGAATGGTTTGTCAGCTGGCAGCCTGAATGCTGCTGTAAATTTTGCTGCAGAGAAAAATATGTGTTTATTTGCCCAGTTGTGCAGGGTTAATAGAGGAGAATTTCTGGTATTTTCAGAATTTGGTTCCATACATGAGGATTACATTCAGGATAAAAGTATTCTGTAGCCTGAGATGTCTGTCCCCTTCAGGCAGAATGGCTCTTATATCTATTGTGTGAGGGTTTTGTTTTGTGGTTCCTCCCCCCCCCCCCCCCCCCCCCCGGAGTATATTTAACATTTTGAATTTGTCATATTTCATAATTTGATTCTGCAAACATGTGCTCATCTTTTGTTCACTTTAAATATAGTGTAACCCAAAGCTAAGTAACTTGCATCTATGTATCTATATGAAAATTTGTCTTGCCTGCCACTCTTTTAGAGAAATCTTTTTGCAAACCACTGACACATACTTTTCTTTCTTTTTTCCTTTCTTCCTTCCCACAAGTGATTGCTGGCAGTTTTATCAGCACAGGTTGGATTCCATTAGAATTCTTTCAGTTTTTTATAAACAAAGCAGCAAAAGAAGTTGAATGGATAATGCATTTCCCCAAGTTTTCTTTCACATGTATTTGCAGAACTTGCTAATTAAATAAATGGAGTTTAAGGAAAATTGTGGTTGACAATTTATTCATGTGTAGACTTCTGTAAAGCACAAGATTTAGAAAATTGGTAGTTTAGCCTCCTACCTTTGTAATAAGCTTAAAGAACCATTTGCTAATGGATTTAATTTAATTTTCTCAACTTCTACCATGTTTAGATTGCACTGCTGAGCTGTGAAAATAGTGTAAAGTACAAAATGTTCAGTCTGAAATTCTTGTCTGGAGTTGAAGTGAGCTTTTAAAATATGGTTGTACAACAGGAAGCGTCGACTGCTTGAGAAAGGAACAAAGTCTGGTTTATGTATCTCTGCTTTGCAAATATTAATCTTCATTTGCCTTGTTAAAATTATAATATGCAGAAGAAGCTGTGGAGTTACAATGTCATGAGTTGGCTGGGTTTCCTTTCAATTAGAAGGAAAAATGAAATGATTAATCTGACTTTTTATCTCATTACGCTTTTTGTCTCATTTTGCATTGTTTTGTTACTGGCATGATTTATTGTAACATTTTCCTTCCAGGAGGTGTTTTTTTTTTCCTGAAGGTAAATTAAATACTGGAAAATTCAAATTTTACAAAATGATATGAGCAACCTTTCTGTTGACAGGCACTGATTCTTATGAGACCTCCTGTCTGTTCATGCTGTGAGCACAGCTCTGCAGGAGGTCCTCTCGTGTATGAGAGTTTCTCAGTTGGCTCTTCTACGTAAGCAGGGATGTCTTTGTCCCAGTAAACTTTGATTCCAGACACTCATTTCTACTTCAGTAGCGTTATTGCTCCCTCTGGTGGGTCCTGCAACTCTGCTTTTTCATTTTTTAGACCTGAGGGTTTTTTATCCAAATAGTTTATCATTCTAACAAACTGAAATATGAGGAATAAACACAAACCCCAGACTTCTGTGAAATACCTCAGGCAAAATTTATCTTACATATATAACTTTAGGGTCTTTTTAAGCAACATGCAAAAATATTAACCCTATTCAGGTTTAAAGTCCTATTAAAATGACAGCCATCTGGGGCAGAGCTGGGTTGTCAAACAGTTGCTGCTTTAGTTTGCACAAAAGCAGAGAAGTAACTGTGTGACATTTAACAAAGGAATCCCTGCTTATGTAATGCATTTCTGCTGTAGAGATGTGAGCAAAGATTTATTCTGTATAGGTTCAAACTGGGGTTACACTGTTTGTGGCCCTTTTTGTGTCTGTAGTTTTCTGCACAGCAGTACCACAGTGGGCTGAGTCCAGAGTGTATTTGAAATTTGCAGATGAGTTTAGGAGATCAGAGCATTCTTTCATGGACTTGAATTCTGTTTCAGTGAGTTAATTCAGACATTTTGGTGTATATTTCTTTTCCAGATGTATTCATTACTTGCATGGTGGGGGTGTCTTATCTGTTCAAGTGTCCAGCAGCGTTGGCCTCTTTCTTCCTGGGTTATAGTACAATACCCAAAACAATGACTTCCAATTTGAATGGGGCCTCTGGGTACTACTGTCCGGGTACCACGTAGTGGAGACTACATGTACTATTTGATTTGAGGCCTGAAGTAATTAGAAAGGAAGGCTGAAATTGTAATCAGCGTTTTACATTACAGAATTCAAGAATTCCTTCAAGATCATCTACTTAAAATAGTGGTTGCTTGAACTCCTTTAGATTGGTGGTGCCCTTGACTGTGCTGTTAAAGTGCAATGGAACTTCAGAAAGTGGAGAGAGGTTTGGGGTTTTTATAAGGGTTTTTAATATTTATTTATATATTTGTTTGTTTGTTTTTAAATTCTCAACAGTATTAGTGACTGCATTCAAAAAACCCCGAACAAACACAAAAGAATATTTCCAAATTGCTTACTGAAAGGTATAATCTTAATATGACAAGACATCTGTTTCCTTATATCTCTTTGGTAGATAGTGAGTAGTTAGATTTCTTTTCCATGCTTGCAAAAGTCCTGAGTAAGTGCAGATGTTGTCTCAGTGGGAAATAACCTCACACCATGAAATTTCTGAGCTGACATACTTGGAATGCTTGACTCTGTAGAGCTGTTTTCCCATTTGCTCTTGGGAGTTTTCACATTTTGGTTTTTACCTCTCTAGGAAACCTTCTCATCCTCAGCTTGAAGCTTTCATTAAACATATGTCCAAAGGGTCTGCAGCCCAAATGGATGGTTCCCTGAGCAGCCTCCCTCGCTACCCCAGTCATTCTCTGTGTGAGATGGGAGAGCTTACACAGACAGGTGAGTTCCCATAGCAGCTCTGTCCTCTGCTCTCTTAAACACAGTCTGCTTGAAAAGGATCATCTATTTTCTTTATGTTGAAATAAATGCTTTTTTATGGAAGCTTATCATGTTGTTCATAGCATAGGTTATGCTGGGATATGAATAAAGTAGACTCTACTGTAAAAGTGGCAGCAGTTGTAGAAATCATGGTTCATCCTGTAGCTTGACAATTCTGTTACAGACTGGTCAAGCTTGGCACCTCTTAACTTTATTTGTAGGAGGTCATAGCACCTTTCCATCATGTTGTTTTACACCACAAAATTGCTCTATTACCCTTGTGACAAATGGCATTGCTCAGTCCCTCCTGAGGAAGAATCTGGTGCTCTGTTACCAACTGGTTTGTGATTCAGAGAAGCCGTGGAACTGAAGAACACTCACTTAGTGGCCTGTTTTACCTGTGATGTAGCTGCTGTGTCCCTTACAAGGGATTCTGATGTAACAGACAAACTTGATGCTTGTATTATAGAAATACTTTATACATCTGGTGCCTGTCAAATCCATATGTGTTCCCATGGGAAGAAATACTTGGTCAGTGTCGAGTGTTGCCAAGTGATGTCAGGGGAAATGGAAGCAGGATACCACGGACCACTCCCTGACACTTCCTAACACAACTTGTTGTATGTGGAATTGCTCACAACACAGGGATTGTGACTGAGCTGCTATTTGGGGACTCCTGTTGCCTATAGCAATGTATAGAGCTGTTATGGTGCATAAATGATTCCTGCCTGTTGTTTTGCTGCTGTGAGAGGCTGATGCAAGAAACACAGATTCTGGAGCAAAGGTGTTGGTGTGTGAGGAGGGTGCACACCTCTTCCTTCCCAGCTGGCAGAGCTTTAGTGTAAGAACTATCAAACAATTTAAATTGTTTAAAATGTAAACAATTTTTGTTTAAAAAAACAGCCTCCTGAAGGAGGCTGGAGAAAGAAGTTTGATGTGAATGGCATACCTCACCACTGTTTTGTGAGTTTATACATTAATTTACATTCTGTGTATTCGTTTTGTGAGTGCTGGTGGTTTTACTGGCTGCCAGAAATTTTCAGGCAGCAAAGCATTCTCTGCCTGTCTGGGTCCATCTTCAAAACCACCTGACTTTTATAGTCATGTTAGATCCATTCAGTCTCTGTCTTGGTCCAAGGAACAAGTATTAAACCACTAAGGTTTTAAATAAATCTTGTGGAACCAGCTTCTTCTGTCTATATTTCAGTTTAGTTCCTAGAATCTGAGAGACACTGAAGAATAGCAGGTATCTCATATTTCAGACGATTTTTCTACTAGTCAATCAAAAGTGAGGTTCAGTTTTGTAAGTTCATAACCTTTTAACTAAGTGTTCATTTATGAGCAAGGCTACTACTGTATTTTTTTTTCCCCAAAACTACAAAGTTTCTAGTAATGTGTTGTAATTTCTTTAAAAATTATCTTTCAGGGGTTGTACAACACTTGAGGAATGGACAACAATTACGAGAAATTTATATAAACAAGCATAAACTGCTTCCCAGTGACTGGACAGCAAAACAGCTCTACTTGGAGACAACAGGGAAGAGTCGAACCCTGCAGAGTGCATTGGCCCTGCTCTACACCTTTCTGCCGGATTTTGACTGGAAAAAAATTAACATGAGGCATCAGTGGAGCACCATTTTCTGCTCTGGAAGCTGCGACTGCCCCATGAGAAACCACTACCTAGAGGAGGAGCAGCGCAGACAGTACAGTTTGCGGGTGAAAAACAACGATTTGGAGAAAATATACGTGGATATGGCAAAGATTGTGGGCATCCCCACCAGGCAGCTGAGAGCTTCTAACCCAATAGATTCTCTCCTGTGCTACTTTTGTCACAATGTCACTTTTCCGTGTACCAAAACTGGCTGCATTGGTATGGAACACTTCAAAGTAATCAAGAGACATCAGTTGGAGGATGAGAGAGAAAGACAGGAGAAGAAACTTTATTTCTTGTATGCTCTACTGGCCACTCATCCTTTCCTCAACCAGACTGTTAATCGGCTGCAACGTATCGCTGAAGGCAAGAAAGAAGAAGTATTTGTTCTCTACTCTGCACATGATGTCACACTGTCACCTGTTCTTAGTGCCTTGGGCATTACAGAGGCCAGATTTCCTAGATTTGCTGCCAGATTAGTTTTTGAGCTGTGGCAGGATGGGAAGAGACCCAAAGAACACTTTGTCCGCATCCTGTATAACGGTGCTGACGTTACATTCCAGACCTCATTCTGCAAGGATCATTATAAACATTCCAGCAAGCCAATGTGCCCGCTGGAAAAATTTGTCAACTTTGTCAAGAGGGATATGTTCTTAATTTTTAACAGCACGAGTTACTATGATGCCTGTCGGAGGAGAGCACTGTAGGGAAGGAGAGTGAAAAGGAGGCAACATTAACTTGTCTCAGTGAAATCTGTGTTCTGGTTGAGGCACAACTCAGTTTTGTTATTTCTTGTACTTGTGTGTGTAAGTACAAAAGGATATTGCTTGAAACATTCTTCAAATGGTTTCATTTTCGTTCAGGCTGCAGATGGTCTTCAGCAGAAGAACAAATACCGAGCGTTACATATGTGTGTGCTCACAAATGCTGTTAATTGTAATGATAAATCACATGGGCTACTGTAACCTGGACATGGCTTGATAAAGAGTGAGAGAGCATAGACCTTATGTCTCTGTATTCCAGAGCAATACTTGGATACCATAAGTTTAAAGCCAAAACTTTTTGTTTTTTGTTTTTTTTTTCACCGCCATCTCACAGTCATTTTAAGCAGTTTGTGTCAGGGTCTTTTATGAATTCCAGGCATCTGCATTAAGGCATTTGTAAGGAATTTTTGAATTTCCTTATTCAAAAGAAGCCTTCTAATGTTATGGGGCAGGTCTTTAAAACAAAGTGCACATGTGTGTCTGTGCATACTTACCTGAGCATGTACAAATGACTGTGTGCCTTGTTGACCTCACAGACCTATAAACACCTGGCTACTGTTGCCACTGCCAGAGAAGGATGCACTGGAAAATGGATACAGAACTCTATTCTTTGATTGCACTTTCAGCACTTTGAATAGTTCAAACACAGTCTAGAAATATGTAAAGGTCTTGTGACATTAAAATAGATATCAAACACTAGCAGTGCCACTGAACCTGAGTGGGAAATTAGGATTAGAAATCAGTTTTATGGTGAAGTGTTGGGCTCTTTCCCATTGTGAACATGTTCAAGCTGTTGTGCTATGGAACAAATCAGTGGTTTAGGAATTTGCTATGGTGACTGCTTGAGACAGCTTGACTAAATACTGAGAAAATTTTGTAGCTGAGTTAGTATTTTTATGGACTAGGAAGCTCTTATTTTATAAGACCAGACTTGTACATATTGCACTGTGTATATTTATAACACAGTAGATTTTTCTTACTTGTTTAGTTTGTAAAGACTTGTGAAGTTCACTTTTTAGACATTTTTTTTCCCCTTGATCGGGATGTTTAGACTCAAGAATAAACTGTAGTTTATGGGTAATTGGAACAATGAGTAGATATGAAAACTTGTACTTCAGACTGCTTTCATCTCTGTAGGAGTAGTAAATTGAGAAGCAATTTTTAATAGAATTCATAGAAATTTTATAATGGTGGAGGGGTTTTGCACCTCTAGAAATAAATTAGTCTGTGACTTGTGATTCAATGGTGCTAGTTTATCAAAGAAAACATAACTCAGCATAAGTTCTCTGACTATTGGCATTCCAGTCTCTCTTTTTTCAATGCTGCATTTGAACATACTTCTTTAAATAAAATTCTGGGGACTCTTTGTATACTTGTGTGTTATGTTTATTGTGACTTCTTTGACTGTTGCAGTAACAGGATGTTACAGTATTATTAAGTTGTTTGTTGCATTTGTAACTTCTGCACTTAATACGTTCTGGGTCTCAGCCTGAGAAGGAGCAAGTATGTGTTTCATAAATACTGAACTAGAAATCCTGATAGAATATTTGGGGCTTTTGTACCATATTAGATTGGAAACATTTTCTTTCTGTCTAAGAGACTAGTTCTGTTTTCCATCATCCATGTTTTCATGCTGGAGGGCAAACAGGAAGAGAGAATCCAAAAGTTGAGCTCAAAAAGGACAACTGTAGCTCTTCTGATCTGTTGGAGCTTTGATGCTGTCTTTGACCATGTGCAGGACTGATCCTGAAGGGCAGAAAACATTACCATGGGCATATCATCGGTGTTTATTTAGAAACATTGAACCCCCCTAACAAGTTCTCTAAATGCAAGTCGTGGTGTCTTCAAAAGCCTATGTTAGGAGTAGCAGCTAATTTGCATCTTCTTTTAAAGATAGACCATAGAAGTGTTTTCTTTTGATTTCCTTGTGCAGAAAGATCCCCTTTGTCTGTTGTAGGGCCATGAATTGGAGGAGAGGTGAGTTTGGATGGATTTCTTTTTTGTCGGGCTCAAAGAAGCACTGGGATCCCAGATATTAATGGGTATTGCAGCAGTTTTCCAAACTTCTTGCTGAACTTTTTTTGTAGAGCAACAAAAAAAGCACTGGTTTTATGTACCACTGGTAGCTGGTCAACCAGGAAGAATTCTGCTTGAAGTCTCATGTAGACCTTGGGATTTACCCTTTGTAAATCAGGTGAGCTGGGTGCAGAAAATGTGTTCATCTGTACAGCCATAGAAGAAAGTGAGGCAGATGCAGAAAATCAGGTTGTTAGTAGCTGCAGTTCCTCAGATTACCCCAGATGTCAAATGTTCATCCTTTCTGTATGTCTAATCTCAGTCAATGCTGCTGTGTTGAAGGGTGTCCTTAATAATGGCCAGAACTGTCAAGATGAAGTATTGATATCCTCTAGCCAGAATTTTCCTTATGCTTAGAGAAGTATGGCAACTATTCCTCACTCAATTCTGTTCTCTCTTAATCACCCTTTATCAGGTATTTATACACAGTGATGAAATTCCCCTGAGCCTTCTCTTCTCTGGGCCAACCCCGCTCCCTCAGCCTACCCTCACGGAAGAGGTGCTCCAGTCCCTTAATCACCTTGGCCTGTCAGGGGGGGATCTCCAGTAGCTTCATCTCTTGTCCTGGGTGTGATAAAGAGCATGGCAGCTGTTTCAGCCAACATGACCTTCCACTGTGGTCAGGGCAGTGGCAAGAAACCTGGGTTGGTGAATTTAAGGAAAATTTGAAACAAAATTTTTAAATTTACAGAAGGATCAGATTCTTCATATTGTTTAGATGACTGAAGATGCAGATCAGTCACAGGAAAAAGGTATTTTTTCCAGTCTTTTAATATTTTTGTGTTTATGTCATAAATTGTTTTCAGTGTGAGCAATAACTCACTTGCCATGGTACCAGCACCTGCTCACCTGTATGTCTGGGGGACACTGGGTGGGCACTACCAAATTTCTGAGGTAAAAATAAATTTTAAAAAAGCTAATCATTATTCTGTATATCTAGTTAATTAAAATATGCTCATCTCTTCTAAGGCACATTCTCAGAGGATCTGCAGCAATGAAAACCTTGATCCATCTCCAGTGCCACAGGAAGTGCTAAAAGAAAGAGTTGCAAGGCTGAGATCATTCTCACAAACCTCTTGCCTGGCTGTGGAGACAAAATGATAAGCAAACTGCGTTATTGAAGTTGGTTAATCATTAGCTTTTGAAGTTTGACCTAATTTTATGATTCTATTTGCAATTTCAAGTGGATTTATATTTGGATTAAGGTAACAAATGTAACTACCTGAACAATGAAAGGAGAAATTGGTAGGAATTTATTTATCCTGAAATTGATGAATAGTTTTTCTATAGGGCTGCACTGATGAATTAGAGCTACCGACTGGGAAACATTGACTTATGCAGTTGCACAATTTAATCAAATGGTAGAGCAGCAGTAAGAGCTGCTGCTCTAAGTGCTGCTTGAGACCTTGCTGTTGGCTTGAAATTGATGTAGGAGGGGGGTGTTTTGTTGTGTGCTAAACACCGTATTTAGAAACTGATGTTTAAACCTGTTGGATACTTGTATTGTGAGTGAAATGTGTGCAGTGCTTCCTCACAAAGCTCAGCTCCTTTTCCAGCGCGGTGTTGATGTGTCGGCCCTCCCTGCCCGCTCCATCCTTTTCCTGTTTCAGTTCTGAGAGGTAAAAAACAGCTTTAGTTTCAAACGCTCCTTGCACACTGTGAATGCCAAACGGCTTGGCTTGGGCTGTCGTACTCTATTTTTGCATTCGGGAGTGGGTGAGAAGGCACCTCAGTGCAAAATATCCGGGTGCAAAGTAGTTCGGGAAGAAAGTTCTCGTGGGAACGCGGTGGGAGCGGGAGCGGCCGCACAGCCGGGTTTGGAGCGCGCTCTCGTGGCCGCTCTGTGCGCTGCAGCATCGGGTTTGTGGCAGTCACAGCGCCAGAGATGCGCCTTCCCTCTGGAACTGCAGTGCCCTGGAAAAACAGTTACGACCAGGTAAGTTGTAGGTGGATTTCACCCTCCAGTCTGGTTTTAGCAAATGGTTATTTATGGAAGGTGCTCAAAACCTTATGGGGTGAAGAAGGAGTAACTACGACAACTGTGGTGGTTATTTTGAAGCAAGTCATTCATAGTGCTGAACACAGGTGTTTTCTGCAGGTCACTACACCTTTGCCATCCCCTGGGCTGAATTCAGTCCTGCACTTTTCAGCAGAGCTGGTTTTGAAATCAGTAAAGTGTACACTATACAGAAGTATAAAAGCTGGGTATTTTTTTTCCTGCCAGTTTTCTGGTTTGGCCTCAGATAGTTTGCTTGCCTTGTGGTTTTGTTTCTTCCTGTTTTTCACAACGAAAGGAGCTATGCTGGACGTGTGGACTATGTCCTTATTCAGGTAGTTGAAATGTGACAGACTTTGAACTTTGCAAAGTTCCTTCAAACTGAAATCAAGTGCCATTAACCCTTTGTTTCCAAATGTCCTGGGACAGTAACTTTCAAAAGCATTTTAGAATTACACTTAAGCTAGTCTTTTAGGATCCCTGACAAAAATCATCATTAAGATTTTTTTCAGTTTTAAGTAAAAAGGAAGAATGAAAGAAAAGTGATGGCATTTAAAATCTAAAGAAGTCCAGATTTCATTATAAGAATAGTCGTTGTGGTACAGAAAAAAAAAAAAAAAAAATCTGTTTGCCAGGTTTTAAGATGCCATTGTAAAATGGTCATTGGATAACAAGTAGAAGATGTGGCCTCTGTTGCAAATTCTTGCATGCATCTTCCCTGGAGCAGGTATACAGAAGCAGCTGTTTTAAGCATATTAACCAGGAGACTGGGGACCCAGGGCCAGCTATGGGACAGAATGAGTGTCTAAGGTAATTTCCTGGGGTATCTGCAGTGTAAATGTGTGAGGGCTGGTGTGTACCTGGAACTGTGTGAGGTAACTGGGAGATTAAAGGGTCCAGGGCCAGGTACTGGCTAGATGGAATACTGACTTGCTGCTGGCTGGACCTGGGCAGGCAGGGCTGCAGCAGTCTTGCTTCTCTAGAGGTAGTGGATCAAACAGGACCAAACAATTTTGTAATCAGAAACAGTGTGATCTGAAAAGGGTGTTCTGCAGATTTACATGATGAGAGGGATGACTAATGCTGATAAGACTGTGTCATCTTTTAAAAAGGTTTTTGCCCCAGAAGTGGTAACAGAGGGGGAACAGAGCCTGTTCTCTGGTGAATCAGTGTTGGCTCACTGGTTGCTAATTTCATTCTCCTCTTTGAACTGGTCACATACGTAATGTTCTCCTTTAACAACGCCAGTTATAACAGCCCTTTGACTTATTCAGTGCCTTTTTTCCTTAAAAAAAGCCCCAACAACTAAACAATTATAAGTAATAGGCTACAGTGCTTTTCTACATTTGTACAGGCACAGTTCAGACTTACCTTGAACGATGATTAATGGCTTCTGTCATTATGAGCTGTCAAGTGGGCAACAATAATGGCTTGAGTCCTATCTCAAGTGCCAGAGAGGTATATTTTTGCTTAAACCTCTTCCATAGGGATTTAAATCATGTCCATAACTACGTAATAGGGCTGGTGTAAGATGACATTTGTCAGCAATTAGTGTCCTCTCAGCTGTGTTCCTAACCCTTTAGATGTGAAACCACAGTTAGGTAGGTTTATGGAAAATTTTACCTGTTAAGATTTAACTGCAGTCTGGGATGTGGTAATTGGGGTTTTGGCAAGAAAGAGCACTGAAATGCATCAGCTTGCTGAAGATGACAAAAATACTTCTTCTTTTAATAGGGGAGTGGAACCAGCCAGTGCTGCTGTGAAGTGGTGGTTATAAGAAGGAAGGCAGCCAGCTTAACACAAAGATAGACAGGGTCTCATTAGCTATAAGGGCTTGAAAAAAAAAAATCTTGCTTCTGACATTGCTGCTTCTGATTGGCATAGAATGGGAGGTAATTGTCACAGCAGTATCCGTGTGTCCTGGTATCTGTGCAAAACCACTGGATTTGCTTGAATCGCTCATTTCACAAAGGGCTGACTGCTTGCCATCCTTAATTTTTGTAAAGCACTTTGTAGGGATGCAGACATTCACTTGGTCTGCTGGGCCCGGAGGAAAACTTACTGCAAATCCTGGAAAGTCCTTGGCAGGAGGGAAAACAGCCTTTCTGCCCTTGATAGCTGCTTGGCAGGTGGCTTTTCGGGCTACGAGCCCGACCCTCAGGTGGAGCCGCTGGAGTCGGGATGTGCCGCAGCTGCCGCGGCTCTGCCCATCCCCAGCTGTGCCATCGCCTCCCGGCTGGCGGGATTGCTCCTCTTTCTTGCTGTAGCTGTTCCCTTTCTCACTGCTGCCCTCCTCTACTGGTGTGGAGCAAACACAGAAACGCTGCCGCTGGGCCGTGTAAGTATTTCGGTCGCTGTAGCGGTTTAGGGGCAGTTTGCTGTTCCTGGTCGTCATCTGTGGTTTCAGTTTTAAATAGGGGTCATACTGATACTTCCTCTTCATCGGATGACAATGCAAATGTCACGTTTTTTGTCAGAGTGATAGACCTATTTACTGTCTTTGAACTCCTTCGTTGGATACAAATAATCAGAGTTACAAGACTGTGTTCTCAACCCTGTGTGTATGTTTGCTCTCTGGGTGAACAGGGCTGAGCAGCAAGTGTTTCATGAAGTGTACAAGCCACGGGGTTTCTCTGGAGAGAGCATCTCCTCTCCCTGCAGCAAACCCCCAGAAGGTATTTCTTCCAAGTAATTTGAATGCCACCCCAGTGAGCCTTTTGCTTCATCCAGAAAATCTGAATACAGGTGGAGTTCATGTCCTGTGCTGATGCTGTACCCCAAATTCAAATGCTTTTTTTTTTTTTTAATTGCTGTTTTTCATGGGGGGACTAAACCAGCACTGGCACACTTGACAGAGTCATCAGCTTTTGTACAAATGTTTATTTCCCTATAAATATGAGTATAGATTTCATCCATCTTTGGCTGTTGTGAAGGTATTTTGGTAGTTGTATGGAGGGCTTGAAACCTGTCTGAGCAGAGAACATAATTATTCATAGCATGTGGAAGAGATGATAAAGCTACAGAATGTCAGATATTAACCACTGGTAACAGCAGGTGCAGGGAACAGTTTGCATGAAAGCTCAGAACTGAAATATGTCATGAAATCCCTTTGAATATTTCTGGATGTGGCACTTAAAATATGAAGTTGTGTTGTGGTTAATTTGTAGATGGAAAGATGACAGATTAGTAGATGGCTCGTTGTGCAGACTTTCAACTCTAAATATACTATGAGCAATTTGCTTATTGCTCTGGAATAGGAAATGTGGTGTTGTTTGGTTTCTTTTTAAAATGACATTCTGTTTCATCAGTACAGAATCCAGGTCATGCTTTCTCAGTCTGATGTGCTTTTAAATAATGAATATAGATGGGATGAAACATGTTTCATCCTCATTCTCTTAAGCATTCAATTTATCACAGAAACAGTCACAATTCCTCTTGCCTCTCAAAGATCTTGAGCACATTTAAATGTATTATTTTACTAGTATGAAATGGTGTTAAAATACCTGGTGCAATCTTTGAAGATTTCTCCCTTGTATATTTATTAAAAATAATTCTCAGAATAATTTAAAGACTAAGTGCTCTGCAGATTATACTAATTAAGACAAAATACAAATATTTAGCAATAACATTGTCAAGGGAGGAAGGAGGGTCATTAGCAAAGCATAGATGGGGCTGTGTTCCTGAGCACACTGAGAGCTGAGTAAGAATCAGAGCCAGGTGATGATACTGTCTGGTGACTGCATGAGGGACAGTCAAAGGGAGGCAAGGATGGTGCACTACAGAAGTGGTATGGCCTGCAGAATCCATGGAGCAATCCCTCCACTTTCTCAGTGCTGGTGAAGGATTTGCTTCAAGTGCCACGTTCACTTTTGATAACAGAACATCCAGAACAATGAGAAAACTCAAAAATATGGTTGAACAACCCAGAGTGAGACAGACTCCAGAGAGAAATTGAAAGGGGAGAGGGATTTTATCAAATGTCAATATGGTTACTTTAAAGCCAAAAATAAAAAAAAAAATACTTCAAACTCTTCTTCCTTATGGTTAGGACTAGAAGTAAAATACTGAAGATGAATATTTAAGAAAAAACTTGTGGGAATAAGCACAGCATGATGGTGGAATGAGCTGGAGGCAGCAGTCTGAAGTCCAGGCCTTCAGTGTTTTTAGGAACAGGGGACAAATATCTCTCTGGGAGCATTTATTTTGTTTTGTACTAGGAGATGAACAAGTGACTTCCAAGTCTCTGCCAACCTTTATATTAATTTGATTCTGAGGAAATACATTCCTGATGTCCACCACATAAAATACTTCTGGCATGTATTTCTGGTAGACTCCTGGCAAACTACTCATGAATTCAGATATTTGGAAGTTGTACCTTTCTCCCAAGTCTCCCAGCCATGTTCAACTAACTATCTAATGTCTTCTCATCCATCAAAATGAAGCCACAGAATTTGGCAGAGCTGGGGTTTCCCTTAGTTCCCACTGGAGTGTGCAAGTGTAGATTTTGTTCCTGGGTTCCTGCCAAAAACCTCCTCAGGGAAAAATCTGTATCATCTTAATCCATTATCTTCCTACCCCACCTTCCCCCTCCTCTCCATTTTCTCTCTTTCTAAAGAAGCTTAAATATTTTTCTGTTAAGTCAGTGGCAGCTCAGGCAACTTCAAAATATTGGTATGTGTTTGGGGGATTCTTTTCCAGACACAGAATTTAAAAGGGCTTTGATCTACTCTTTTTAAAATTTTTATAACTTTCTAATTTTAAACTTCTTATTTAATCTGGTTGCAAAGTTTGGCTTTTCCAGAATCCAAATGGTACCTGTGAGTTCATGTGCATTTGTTTGTGTGCCTGCACATAAATATAATTTTTAATATGGGATTCTCTTAAAGCTTTTTTCACCATGTTCTTATTTATGCCAAGCTCTTAAACCCTGTCAAGTCAGAATTGGGATTTGCTCTGTGTGTACTCTTCTCTTTCCTTAAGCCCTCTTAAATGTGAATTTTCAAATTTTCTTTGTGTGATTTTCCAGCCATGTTTCCTGTATGGAATGTAATTTTTGTAATGACAACACTTCTCTTCAAGAGGAGATTACAGTCCTGTTAAATATTGATCTGTGTTAGGTGCCCTTATCAAAGGTGTTTAACAGATGTGCTTTCTATTTAGAGTTTTCCTCAGTCCAACAGGATGCCAATATGCTGCTGTTACCCTGGTGGGCAGCTCTGTAAATCACCATTTTTTGGAATATATGAAAGAAAAGAGCATAAAGCTCTGGCACTTTAATCTAGTACTTGAATGAATCTGGTCTATTGGCATCGTCTTAACACAGAAGGGAGGAGTTTTTGTAATCACACCTGGTACTGGTTTGGGGAGAGGTCTCCCCTTGGTAACTCTTGAACCTGGGTTGAATTCAGCAGCATTTGGCAGGAATGTAGAAGCTGCTGAGTTCTACAGATTTTGTAGGAATGTATGATGAGGCAGAGGAAAGAGATCCTGCAGTTGCTGCATCTCTAGGGGAAGTTAAACCATGTTGTGAAGACACTAAAGTTGATCAGAGATGAAATCAAGATGCACAGACACGAGGATGCTAAAATCCTGAACATACTTTTTCCTGTGTTGTTTTCGGAATGTAGACATTTGTCAATAAGGGTGGTTCAAACAAGCACCACTGGCAGGTCCTGCCTATGCTCTCAGACAGCTGCCCTGAGAGACAAGTCCCTGTAGGGAGAGCAGGTAGGTAAGTTCTAAATTATTTTTGACATTGCAGTCTGCTTTCTTGATATCAAGAGAAGAAGCAATTCCAGATGAGTCTGCTGGAAATGTTAGCATGCTATTTGCGTTAAGAAATGATACGTGCATCTCCCCAGTGGATGCTAATGGGATAAGCAAATGAGCATGGCCCCTTTGCAGCTGTGAACTAAACTTTGAAAAGGCTCACCTGCACCTCGATTGAAAACCCTGCACTCATTCCAACGTGCAGTGTCTGTCGGGAAGCCCTAACAAGGAACAGTTCCTCTGCGATTTTACTGACCACTGAAATTGCCACTTGAGCGAAGAGATGTCAATTCAGAACAAGAATGGCTGGAGGGAAACCTTTTTATTAATTCAAGTTCTACAGACTTTTACAGGAAGTAGTGAAAGGAGTTTAAACCTTAGCATTCTGATGAAATTCCAGACTCTGTAATTACATTGACTCTGGACTCCACCTGCAGTTTCCATATAAAAAGCTGCTCTGCTTCAGGCTGCACCCTGCTGTGCAGCTCTGCTGCTCAGTGTCAGACAGGTGCTAGAGTTCATCTGGGAGGGAAATGGCAATATAAGGTATATAATTTATACAGTGCTTTGTTGCATTTTTCAAAGCCCCTTCAGGATTCCTCTGGATAAAATGCTCAGCAGAAATGAGATACTATGTGAAGTTGTTGGTTTTTTTAATCAACCTGGCTGATAAATTAACTTTTTGAGGATGCTAAATTTTTATGCTTTAATTGTGTGTTTTGTCAAAACTTAAAATGTTAATTGCACTATACATATGGTCAGTATATGCAAACATCAATCCAGTGTCCTGAAACTCAGGTCAGCTCTCCTCCTAAAAGCAGATCAGCAGAAAGGTCCTATTGATGAGAATCCCTGCAACTCATTTAGAAGCGATTGCTGCGTTCTGTTTGCTGGTCAGGTGTGTATGAGCTGTGAAAGAATGCGCTCCCATTGCACAGTTACCTGGAATAGAAAGTCTTTCATCCTCTGTTTTGAGGAGAGGCAGTGAAAAAAGAGGTAATGTGGAGCTGGGTGATGCCAAGTGTGTGCCATCCCTCATTTGTGCTTATGTAAATGCAGGCGTTACCTTGTGTTTGTCACTCTGTCGGCTGTGATGTAAGGGCTGCTCTGCCTGGTGGGTTGCTCAAAGAGTCTTTAGCTTTACTAGTTTTTTTGCGTTTTTTAAAAGGATTTTTCTTCAAGAAACCAGTTAGTAATTTATGGTGCCACAAGGTTAAGAGATTTGCATTGCTTTCTTTTAAAGTAGGTGTTCACTGTTCTGTGGATGGAGAATTACGAAATTCACACTACTGCTAACACAACAATGCAGAACTTCCAGCATCTATAGCCTGAATTTTGGCTTTATGCTGGATGTAAAACATTACAGACTGCATTAAATTCTTGTGTGTAACTGAAATTTTCCTATTTTCCTAGACTGATAATGGTTTACTCTATTGGTTCTCGCTCCATTAATTGAGCTTGCGTGCTGATTAAGAATAATAATTTGAGTTCCTTACTTATGACTGCCTTTTTAATGTGTTTATATTTTTCGTCATGAGCTGCCAGATGAGGTTAGACCCACTGCCATAATGCCAGTGTATGTACTCTGAGAGATGACCCTTTTACTGAAGTGAACTGGACAAAGAGCTTTGATTAGACAGGGAAAGACAGCAAGTCCTGTCTTCCTGATCTTCACCAGAACCTCAACTATTTCTCCTAGTGCTGGTTGGATGCTATAAATGCTACAGTGAAGGAGGATCTCTGAGCTGGTTGGATTCAATTTGCATCTTGCCTCTCCGATTCTTGAAGGTCTATTCTTGCTGTTTGTAGACCAGATCATTCATTCTGAGGGTAGCACTTGCACCAGGAAATTATGAGAACTTTATTTTTATATATATATAAATATATACACTCCCCAAACTGTAATTGAATGTAGAACTGTTTGAAGACTGGAAGGAAGTGGCTGAATTTAATCAGGGATTTAATATATGTTATATACGAATATAAATCTCCCTCCTTCCTTAAAGTAATTCAGTATTCTGTTAATGCTTGGGTAGGAAACTGCTGTGTGTGTTGGGGAGGGGAGGGGGAGAGCAAATGATTTGAGTAGAACTCCTGACACCAAGACAGGACTCAGTGTGAACTGACAGCTTGAGCCTGCAGATGATGATTTAACGTTCAAGTAACTTGAGGGAAGGAATATTTTCCAGTTTGCCTTGGGCACTGAGAACCTTTGTGCTTAATGCATCTTAGAAATTTTCTCTGCAGACTGCAAGGACTTCCTAGGGCCTGCAGTGCCTTACTCTTGCTGCTCATTCCTGCCTTGAGGTAAACAGTGCCTGAACTCTCCCAAAGCTGTGAGGAATAATTCCCTTTTGATCAGCCATAGCCTCTGTGCTACTGCTGTTCTGCTGATGTTTTTTCTAGATTGGGCTGCAAACCGAGAGAAGTACCTGCAGTTTGATCATTTGTAATTTATTAAAAACTTGTTATAACACAGGAGACTGCGGTTAGAAGCTCTCCAAATGAGAGAAATATGTTAGCAATGTCAAATGAAGTTCAAAATTCACATCAGGGAGCACGCTGAACTGTGAGTTTTCTCTCCTCCCATTCTCTCTTGCATCTCATTAAGGTACAAGTCAGCAGTGTCCAGGTCAGAAGGTTCACCTGGAGAGCTGTCCAGGCTTCTGCATACAGCACAGCAGCCAGCCACCTCAGGGTGTAAAAATGAATCCCACAGGTGTTTGTTCCACTGTATTGCCTAAGACATCACTGCCATGGAAACGTGCCATGTTGGAGGCCAGGCTGCTCATCTGGGAGCACACTAACTGTAGAGGTCTTTCTTTTTCAAAGGCTACAATCAGAACTCACATTTTGTCACATGGAGCCTGGTCAGTGGCATCACAAATCCCTGCTCTATTTGCTTCTCTCAATAGCATATTGATTATTATTTCCAGGTTGCCTCTTGCAGGCATTCCTTTAAGAAGTTTCATATTCTTACCTTTCATAAATTTCGCAGATGCCATTCTAAGCAAACAGAAATGTATGGATCAGGGAGAATTGCCATAATCCATAATGATGTGAAACCATGTCATCTTAAAGAAGTGGGTGTAGAACCTGGACTTCCAGCCAAAGAAAATGACTCTTTGTCAATCTGAGCTATTTTAATTTCTAACTTTAGGAGGTAGCCACCTGAATGGTGATGTGCTGCCAGGTTCAAGGAGACATATTTTGAAATGCAGGAAGTCAGTCAATGAATGGGATCCCTCTTGTGGAAGATCAGACTTTGAATAAAAAATCATGACCTATTACATCTAGAGGTTCTCTTCAATCATGATTCTAATATAGGTGGTAATTGTTTAAATGTGAATAACATTATTTTTCTGAAGAGTGCTGTACTTAACTGCTTTTGCACAGGGAAGAATCTTGTGTATATCAAAGGGAAGCATTCCTAGTTCTTTTCATTATATCCAGATTTGTTGTAGCTGTTTGTCTCCAGATCCCAGGAATATCACTAGTTTCCTTTCCTTAAAGTGATGGAGCAGAGGAAGTGTGTCTGTTTCTCCAGGAGAGGGTGTCCCATCACTGCGTGCCAGAAGGATCTTACACGTACTTACACATACTCTGCTCTGCTTTTTCCCATGCTATATCTCTCAGTCAAAAACAACTTGAAGAAATGCAAGGAGAGTAAATAAAGAATATAAGGAATACTGTGTCTGAGAAGGTTGATGTAAAGACTATAAGTATTGCTCCTTCACTTAACATCCAGGAATATTCCTACTGACAGCCCTGCTGTTGAGCACAGAATGCAGCTTCAATGCACCAAGGGCAATTACACCTACCACCCTTCTTTTTCCTTTTCTGTTGATGTAACAATTTGTCCTATACAGTTATTTCATTAACTCCTTATCAAATCCAACACCTGATTTGTGGGCCACATTTCTGCCCTTGTTTGATGTTGTTTTCAGAAACAGGGTGTGTTCTGTGTAGCCACTACAGTATTATATACACCTACACTGTGGAGCACCTTTATTTGATTTTAGCTTGCTCTTCAACATGAAAGAACAATGTCTCTTTTACTCTTTTCTCTTTTAAACAGTGACTCATTATTCAAATGTGTGGAAATTTTTATGGCAATTTGCACGAGGTTGTGGAATTCAGGTTGGCTGATGGTAATGGAATGAATGTGTGCAAAATTTGTTTGGGACTTGAAATTCTTTGTTATAGTTTAGGTTGTTATTGTTTTCCAAAATTCTGGCAACTGAAGAATGAGAAAAAGAATAAGCAGAGAGAGGATCAATAGCAGGAAAATTAACTTCTGATGTAAAATGACAGCTTGATAGTGAACATATTTGGCATGAATTGCAAATGCAGTGAAGTCTGGGAACCTTAATCTAATACTTCCCCCCCCCCCCCCCCCCGC